>JAMQGT020007540.1:0-202672 GCA_024447675.2 Pterophyllum scalare | reverse complement strand
TAGTGTTATGTTCACACTTAACCATAGTATTGCTTGATATGTGCCCTTTAAGGTTCTTGTACTTGTTTTTAAATCCTCAAATGTTCTAGCCCCACCTTACCTTTCTTACCCTACACTCCTGTCCAAGATCTCAGGTCATCTGACCAGATGCTCTTACATATACAGAAATCTAAGAAGAAGCTCAGAGGGGCCAGAGCATTTTCCTGTCCCTAGGTTATGGAAAAAACTGCCTTTGCATGTTAACAGTCACCTACATTGTCCATTTTTAAAACTCATATTAAAACATATTTATGCTCTTTGGCCTTCAACCTGGTAAGAGACATTGATCTTACTTGTTTTTACTGTATTATAGTTGCTCTTTTTTTTCTTTTTCTTTGTTCTTTGTTTTTTATGTTTTCATTCATTTTGTGTACAACAAAAAGTATCTGCTGTGGCTGTTTTTAAAGTGCTTTAAAGTTGGTATGGTGTAGTATATTGCCCAGCCAAACCAGAAGTGAAGGCTGACAGTAGTCAGAATTAAATGAAAATCAAAACCCAAAACAAAAACAAAAACGAGAACAAAACAGAGAAAACATGAATTCAAATTCCAACAAACTTAAAATCCTGGAACCTGCCGGGGACCACGGCTCCACTTGTGGCTCCAGAGAACAACGTCTCACTGCCAGGGAGACTGCAGAGCGAGCATTAATCTCAATTGCAATTATAGTATGTTTTATATTTGGAAAAAACAGAAATTTGAATTGGACATATTGCCGAAGTCCAATGCCAACCATAAGTCAATTAACTGAGACAATCAACAGAGAATTATTTGGAAACTGTTTTGGTAGTTACTTAAACCTTAATACTAAATTGATTTTCAATCTCCTCAAAAGTTGTAATTCACTGCAGTTCCCTGTCTGACATTATATGGGAGCAAAAGTTGTCAGATTTATTGAATTGTTAAAAATGTAAATATTAGCTGCAGCTTTGCTCACCCCTTATTTGAAAGTTCCATAATGATCAGTTTCCCACAGTGCAATCTAAGTTTGGTGGCCTGCTGATCAAAATGGGCCAAAACAGCTAAAACTTTTTCTTCATGAATTTTTAAAATGATTTTTTTTCTACACATAAGCTATCACTAGAATTTAAAAATTAGTTCAAATTGTAAACGTAAAAAAGAAGCAGACAAATGTTAAGCTCTAACACCATTTCACCTTCCATTGCTCAGCTGATATCCATCTTACCTCCAACAACTACAGCGAGCTAAATCACTGTAGGTGAACAAGATCTCCCACTTGTACAGCCTGGATAACTTTCTCTACATAGTGCAAGGGCAAAATAAAACCCCCCTGCTCATTATCGCTCTCTATTCATTAGCAGCAGCATGTCTGCACAGTAGATATAGCAGGAAGTGCACCTACGTTTTTCTGTCTGTGCCACAAATTATGTCCAACACACACACATGCACATACCCCTACAGGGACACAACCTTCATCTGGACTTATCAGAAATGGCTCCACGTAAAATTCAAACTTGACTTGTATAAACTAAAAAAAAAAAACAGACCTGATAACAGAAAGATCCTTTATGAATATTTGAATATATCCAAAGATAATTGGACGCAACCCAAATACCATCCACTAAGACCCCAAAAGAGGAGAAAGACTAGCACAGCAACACCATGATGCACAACCAATTAATAAGCAGACAAGGTCAGCTTGTACTGCACTTGTCACTTCACAATCACCATCTTGCACACAAGCATACACACACCTACACAGACAAATATCCTGCGCATCACACAGTAAAACACACAAACCCAAGAATCTACACAAAACAGCTGAACCCTCCTGACCTGATTAGACTCAATTTAATTTGGACCGAGCCCACCTTGGTCTTGGCTTCTTTGGTTATTCTGGTGGTACACAGTTTCCTAGTATATGCCCACTCAATCAAATAATAGCTCTTCCATGGTCATTATACAGACTTTTAATGTCTCAGTGGCCTGGCATCATTTCAGTGTTTCCTTTTATGTATCTTTAAAAGAAAAGTCCTTCGGAGGAACCACATCCATAATCATCAGATCTCTTCACTCTGTGCTAAAATATATAAGGAGATTTTTCTGTTCAGTGGCTTAATACTTCTTAATGTGCCCGCTATCTCAAGAAGAAAGTATAAGAAATATCTTACTTGAGCTGCCTTTAGGAAACATAGCTTATAATTAGTGGTGTAGGGGTTCTGAAACTGAGACCAAGTCCACAATACTACCGTAATACTTTGGTGTCCAGGGCTTCAGCACTGTTTGTGAGCTCCACATCAGAAAGTGAGAGCTCAGTGTTCACTGTTGCCAGCTGACAATCGCTATATATAATATAATACAATATAACATAATATAATAAAATATGGGAGGCTTTTCAACAACAATAGTGAAGATAAAAGCTATAAGCGGTCCCCTGCTAATGAAGCAGCAAGACCTCAGGACATGAGAGTGTGATTGCCTCATCTACAAGCTCAAGCCGGTGAAGACGAGGCTTCTTCAGCGAGCTTGCTAGTCTAACTCAGTGATTCTTAAACAGTTTTAGTCACAAAGCACATCATTTATGAAAATAAGAATTCCCACCACAGTCCTTTTAATCTAATTATAGCTGTGTAAATCATAAATTAGACTAACTCGAAGCACAGATATTGGTGTGTCCAAATAATTAGTTAAGTCTATGTCGATATAAAAGAAACTAGTAAATTACATATGTTTTTGACCTAATTATTACATCTAAATAAATAAATATTGGCTAGTTTTTGTTAACAATGGAATATGCAGACAGTAACACAACAGAGGAGAGAGCAGAGGAAGAATGAGACATCAAAAGTGTTCATGGAGAGGTGAAGAGGAGGAGAGTTTCAGAAAGCCAGATAAATGTGAGTTACATTGGTCTCTATGTTTAAAGGAGCCTTTGTCACACAATAGAAGAAGAAGCTATAAGATCAAGGCTGGAAAATGTTAAAAAATTGAAGCATTAGAAATATATGACTAGTTCACTAATGTCAAGCCTTTTATTTTGTTAGGGTTTCAATCCTACTGCCAAATAAAGACAATGACAAAGTTGAATGATTGCACTGATTTGTTATCGTAGCGTCTCACTCGCTGCATTCATTTTATTCTGAAACAGCTTGGAAATTATGCAGTTATCAGATGTAAAACTACACATTCTCTGTCTCCTCAAGACTCCTCTGAGGCCTGAACTATCATTTACACTTATTTATGTGCTTGGAACTCACATATGGTACTGTACACTTTAGCCCTAAAGAGCAGTGACCAAAACATGTAGAGAATCTCAAACTGGATGCAACACAAAGCTTAAGAGTTGTTTACTGTGAATCCCCCATTTCTAAATCCATTAACTATCTCAAGGTCAAACACAGGGCTGCTTATCATTTGCATAGGAAACTGTTTGATTTACATTTGCAATTATGAAAATGAATGGGATGCTATACTGTCATGTTAGCCTTTTTTTTGGGGGGGGGATAAAAAAAAACTAATATAGATTAAAAATACAATGTTGTTAGGTTTACTTTTTATACTCACTAGTTTTATAGCTGCTCTTAACCGGCTGCAGACATTATTCAGAGAGCACTGAGCAGAGAGAAAGGTGCAGGTTTATTTAGCAAACACAAGAGATTTATTTTATCTATACCAAAAAGCAAAAAATATGGTACAGGTTTATAGTGCAGTCATAATTCAGCCATGAGAAAATATATTCATGCACAATATGATGCATTACAAAAATTTATAATCAGTGGAGCAACACCAGCCTTTGATAGAGATGTAACTCTCTGGGGTGCTATACTATGCATTTCGGCACACGGTAATGCTCACACAGCTGAGTTACAGTTTTAATGTCAGCCACTGATTAACCTGAGTGCATGTCAGGCAAAGATTTCTCACCTCTGTGAGACATTTTTTTAGAGAGAAAAAAAAATCAGTTCCCTGTAATTAATGCAGCACATTTCTTTCCGTGATGTAGAATTTAGAAAGCTTTTTCAAGAGGAGTAACACATTCATTACCTTTAAGTTCTTAAACATATAGAGTGTTTGACTCCAGTGTACATGCATCTATAATTTATAACAGCCTCTCATTTTTATTTTTAGTCACTTAACTGCAAAAATCCTTTAGCACACGCACTCACTGGCCACTCATAGGCTTTTCAACACAAATATCAAAATCACATGGCAGAAACTCATTTAGGCATGCAAACAAACTCAAGATGAAGTTCAAACTAAGCATCAGAATGGGGAGGAAGGGGGATTTAAGTGACTTTGAATGTGGTATGGTTGTTGGGACCAGATGGGTTGGTGTGAGTATTTCAGAAACTGCTTATCTACTAAAATTTTCCTCCACAACCATCTCTAGGGTTTAGACAGAATGGTCTGGGAAAAAAAGGAAAATATCCAGTGAGCAGCAGTTCTGTGGGAGAAAATGACTTGTTGATGTCAGAGGTCAGAGGGGAATGGTCAGACGATGTGATAGGAAGGCAACAGTGACTCAAATAACCACTTATTACAACCAAGGCATGCAGAGCATCTCTGAATGCAAAACACATCACACCATGTCGAAGCAGATGGGTTACAGCAGCAGAAGACCACACCAGGTGCCGCTCCTGTCAGCTACAGTAAAAACAAGAGGCTGAGACTACAATTCATGCATTCACAAACTTGGACAACAGAGAAACAAATGTCAGATGAATCTCGATTTCTTCTGCAACATTTGAAGTGTAGGGTCAGAATTTGGCATAAATAACATAAAACAATGGATCCATCCTGCCTTGTATTAATGGTTCAGGCTGCTGGTGGTGTAATGGATGTTTTCTTGGTACACTTTGGCCCTCTTAGTACCAACTGTGCATGGTTTAAATGTCGTAGTCTAGCTAAGTATTGTTGCGGACCACGTCGACCCCTTTATAACCACTGTGTGCCCATCTTCTGATTGCTGCTTCCAGCAGGATAACGCACCATGTCACAAAGCTCAAATCATCTAAAACTGGTTTCTTGAACGTGACGATGTGTTCACTGTACTCAAATGACCTCCGCAGTCACCAGATCTTATTTCAGTAGAGCACCTTTGTGGTGGAGACTCACATCATGGATGTGCAGTCAATAAATCTGCAGCCACTGTGTGATGCTATCATGTCAATATGGACCAAAATCTCTGATGAATGTTTCCAGCACCTTGTTGAATCTCTGCCGAGAAGAATTAAGGCACCTCTGAAGGTTCAATCCAGTACTAGCAAGGTGTAACTAATAAAGTGGCTGGTGAGCGTAAAGCTACTGTCCACCTAAAGTCTGACGCAAAACTACTAATCTTATAAACCTTTGTATTTGGACACAAAGTGAATACAATAACCTTTATATTACACAGTATAGCACATTTCAGAGTTACGCTGGGTTTAAGTAATTTGACACTTCAAAAAGCCGACCCTGTTTATTCTGTAGACAGATAATCTTTTTTCTTTGTTCTGAAACAAACCACAATAATAAAACCCTCTTGCCCTAAGGGTCAAAAGTTTTCTAATATGCTGAACTGTTTACAATAAAAACTTCATGTATTGACAAACTGTCAAGAGCTTTGCTGCAATCAGGCAATTTACAATTCACTGACTCAGAGAGCTACAGTCCAACACCTCAAAGAGTGAAACAAACCATGTTCACAGATAAAATTCGGTTTAACAGCATAGCTGAGCTTTTCCAGTTCCACCTGCCCATTTTTTTAAATTTGGCATTGGTACACATTATACAAGGTTAAAAACTTCCGCTTGAAAGAACTATACACACTCCCATCCTTTGGAATAGTTATAAACTTAATGTAATGTGTAATGCCAGCCAAACATAAACTATTAAACCCTATGTGTTTTATAGACAAGGGGCTATATAATACATAAGCAGTTGTTATGTATTTTAAACAATTTGGTTTTATTAGGCTGGTTAGATTGATGGCAGTCTGCCCTGAGGTCCAGATTTATGCAGCCATATGAGAGGTTCTGCCTATTTTCTGTATGTGTGTGTCCGTGTGTTGCTCACTCCAGCCAGCCAAAGTAATGGAGCAGCCCCATCTGGACCTAACACATGGCCCCGACTGTTCGACCTGTCAGGGGATGAATGTGCTCCAGAGACGGACTTTGTGCATGTGTTTGAACTACAGGCAAAGGCTCCAAGTGGTCAGCCAGGAGGAGAGGCTGAAAACCTGCACCTGTTACTACTTCCAAGATAGAAAGAGGCTGGAGAACAAAAGTGGTGACGGAGTACAAAGCAAAGAAGTGGTGAGACACACAAAGAAAAAGAAGGAGATAGTAACAGCGAAATGAAGAGAGAAAGAAAAAGGGATGAGGAGGGATATAGTAGAGATGGCTTGTTTTGCCCGCCCGTATTTGCCTCCATCTCTGTGTTGGGTGCTTTATGGATCACAACAACATGATCAAGGCGTAACTTTATTATGGTGGCAGCTTTTGGCTGCAGTTTAAAAGACTGATCAATTTGGCTTCAACATAGCCCTGCCATGCTGCCCATGACTCCGCAAAACATTCAGCTGCTTGGCAGCACAGAAGGGGCTGGCGGGCACCAAAAGAAACGGATTGTAGCTTTGCAAAAAAAAAAAAAAAAAAGGACTGTAGCCCAGTGAATGAGCTCATTTTCTGCCCTCTCGCACCATCTCATCTGCACTGGCACAAAGCAGTGCTATGATGTATACTTCAACACAGCAAAAATATTCATTAATTCATACAATAGAACCTATAAACCACAAGGAGAAACGAATAATCATGGCTTTTCTCCAATTATGATTTAAATGTAAATGTCTTTTCACAGCACAAGTTATCTCTGCATTTTACAAAGTGTGGCCTTATTTGAGGATTCCAAGCTGCAAAGCTCATAAAACTTGAAGGGACAGAGAATATTCAGCTCATTTCTCACACCAGGAGAACAGCAGCTGACAAAAATAGCCAGGCGGCACCATCAGTTTAATAGATTTAACAGCCATTAAAATAAAGTGTCTTGTTTAATGTTGCTTCACATCAGAGTGACTCATCTGCCCTTTCAAAGCCAAACATACACAATTCACCACCTGCAACAAACCTCAACTGAGACGAGTGTCACAAAGATTTGATTACCCCCCCCCCCGTGTTAAAAAATATTTAAACTTCACACAAACACTCAAACACTAATGGCTGCACACACATACTTAAACTTACACCTACACACTTTTTTATTTTTTGGTTTTCCTCCTCTCACCTTTGCCTCAAAGAGTCATAAAGAGACAGGTTACCATCCAGATAGCAAGCATGGTTCATTGCTATGACTGCATGCAGCGGTACTTTACCATGCTTTTTCTGACATCATTGGAATCAAATGTATATCATAAGTACACACATGATGGCTGCCTGAACACTGTCATGCCAAGCAAGGATACATAAGAGCTGTCATATTCTCTATTTAATGAAGCTTTTCTTTAAAAGTCTGGTGTCTTTATAATGGAACTTAATGGTGCTTTCTTTAAAAGAGACAAGACAGACACAGCTTAATACACATCAGAGATCAATTTCACATAAACATAAAACATAAAACCCCTTTCTCTTGCCGACTTCAATATATTTTGCAAGCTCTTGGAGACTTGCTTAAAAACCCATAAATTTATATCCATTTTGCAATCTTTAGCTGTTTGCAATATATGATGTTCAAACCATTTCAATCTGCCTGCTGACAGAGGTAACAAGTGTTTAAAACAATTTCCTCATTTCACGTTTCTTTCTGGGAATATTCTTTTAAAATTGCATTCCCTAAGAATTTTCCAGTGATTACAACATGATAAATTCTGAGGTTTGATTTTTTTTTCAAACAGCTGTTTGAAGTTAAAATTTTGCTTCACGTGTTTGCTCTCTTTAAACAGAAATTACCCATAAGAAATCATAGGGAGCCCCAAGTCCTTTAAACTCATTATGCTTAAATCCTGTATTCAACTGATAGAAAAGCTAACTTACCATATTAGTTTGCATCTAAAGTTTTGTCTGTAAAGTTGACTTTGTACAATACCACCACACTGATTCCAAACCAGTCTCGGCCACCCAACTGTATTCACCACCCCTGTTCCCTCTTTGGGTTTCAGCCTCTCTATTGAACCCTCCTCTTGTGATTCAGTTTCTAACAAATGGGCAACCTAAATTTTCTCTCCTTTGACCCCGCAGTAAGAGCACCAGTAGGCGGTGGATTCTTTTATTCCAGCTTCATTCCAACTCTGAGAAAAGACAGGAAGGCAGAGAGCAAGAGGCGATCTGGGCACACTGTTGGTGTCACAGTGCTGAGCTTTAGGAAAGGGCCAGTTGGATCAGCTGAGATGACTTGGCAGAGCCTGATTTGTTACATGATTTGGCCGCCTTTCCTGCAACACAGCTTCATTCAAATTCATCTTATTTTTATTCTAAAGGAGCAGCCCATAGTGCTGCTTCTTTTATATTAATTATGGATTACCAATGTTTCCATTTAAATTTGCTTTGAACACTGTTTATCAGATGATCTGCGAAGTTGAACTTTAACCACCAAAATCGAACCTGTTTTTGATTTAGCCCAAGTGAATGTTTATGCTTAATTTTAAAAATTTACTTTGAAGCTTTAAAGGGACATCGCATTCACAAAAATGGGACAATGACGGCTGTGGTGGTAGAATAAAAATAAACTTCATATCAAGTGGTGGCCGGTGGCTGCTTCAGAGGTGTACCCTGTCCATATGCTCCAGAGAAGAAAAGCTAGTTAAATATAAATCAATTAAATATTGCTAAATTATTACTTACTACTGTTCTCACAGTAATGTCTGCCTTTCAGTGTGATTACACAGAGACAGGTTCTTCAGCTTCTGTCAAGGCCAGTGACCTGAGGTGGCTTCATATTTTTCAGAGACGTACACTCTTTCTTGGTAGCATGCAAGGCTTATTATTTTTTTAATGTGTTTGTTTTTTTCTCTTGTACACCTCGTGTGATCGCACAATTCTGAAAACCGTTAACATACGCCTGACTCAGCTGAGTCAAGTACCCCTGCAGAGTTTCTGGTTAGTGAAGCCACAATAAAACTAATACAGCTGATAATAAACCCACACTTAGACTCACTGATTACTGGTATCTTTTTGCTTGCATTATAATTTTTCGCTGAGCTAAGCAGCGGTTGTTACAGCTATCAAAGCTATAATGTTTTGCTTTTATAGTTGGTCTTAAGGTTTTATGTTATTGACACTGTTATTACCTCTGCCAAGGAGGTTATGATTTTGGTAATGTTTTTTGGTAGGGTTTTGAATGAATTCTGATAAAACTTTGTAAGGTTGTAGAGTGGGTCAAATTACTCCATTGAATTTTGCCTTACATGCACCAAGGTCTTCAAGGTCAACTTCATGACTTATTGGTCGAAATGAACAAAAACTAGAAATTTTGATTCTTACAAGTGTGGTGTGAATTATTAACATATAGAAAGTACTGAATAAAGATTTAAAATATCATTTATTATTTAATACTATGTTTCCTTCTGCCACTGTTTGTACTGACAGCATATAGGCATATAGGGTGTGATATGGGGTTTTTAAATATCAGGTTATTTTGGGGGCAGCATGGTGGCGCAGTGGTTAGCACTGCTGCCTCACAGTTAGAATACCATCTGGAAGGCCTGGGTTCAACATCACCTTGGCCCTCTCTCTTTGTGTGGAGCTTGCATGTTCTGCCCGTGTCTGCGTGGGTTTTCTCCGGGTACTCCGGTTTCCTTCCACAGTCCAAAGACATGCACCTACTGGGTTTAGGTTAACTGGAAACTCTAAATTGCCCATAGGTGTGAGTGTGGATGTTGTCTGTGTTGGTCCTGTGACCCTGAGCAGGAGAAATGGATGGAGGTTATTTTGGCCTTCTGTCCTCTTCTTTAAGGTCAAATAAGGCCAAACTCTCATAAAATGTCTTTTATCTTTAAAATTAGGCTTAAAATTCGACTCCCTTTGTTTGTATTGTATACATTTAAGAAATGATGCTGGTATATGGGGATTCCAAATATCACATTATAGTTTACATCCAAATATCATGTCACATTTGACCTCTGACCTCAGCTTTACATTTAATTTCTGCTTTTCTTTCAAGTTGACCCCAAAATGCATCACATCTTTAAAGAAAGAGAAAGAGAATAAGCTGAGTAATTAGTTAAAAATATACTGTAGTGTATTATATAATAAGCTCAGGTTATTACCTACTCCTACATAATGTTTGTGTAATCAAAGTAAAGGCTCTTACAGTGCTTCTTGTTTTCAGTTTGTTGGTCCCCACAAAGATGTTTTTTTTGGCATCAGCTTAAATCTGCAGGTCTGCCTTGCTCATTGACAGGGTGGCATTCCACTCAAGTGACACTGACTTGTGTGTGTCCACGCTTGCATGTGTTTATGCATGAGTTTTAGGCACTTCAGATAAATGACCAGAGTGTGGCTAGTGACTGAAACTCTTTCTCTCTCTCTCTCTCTCTCTCTCTCTCTCTCTCACACACACACACACACACACACAGTTTTCAACCTCCAGCGCCCTTCATGTGGGCCCTGACATCTGTTCCCATGGCAACTCTATCAATAGGGGACCGACCAGGGTCAGAAAGCCTATCCCTCTCTCTCTTTCTCCACTTTGCACTAATCCTGACATTTGAAGCTCTCTCTTGCTGTGTACCTGTTCATCCCCAAACATCCCTGATGGTATATTTTCTCATTCTATCGATTTCTCTGCTCCGTCTCTTGTTGGCTCTTGTCCATTCAGGTCAGTGTCAAGCATGTGCATGCAAGAATACACACACGTGCATGCTCTCAATTTTTTTTCTGACTCTACTAAAGTAGCTTTACATGAGTCACAGTTCAAAATAACTACCATTTATCTCATACTGGGCTTGATACAGATGTGCTGCCCTTACTTTAAACCAGCTTTCTTCTGATTGGCTGCTCCCTCATCTTGTTTTCTGCATATGGGCACTGGCTCCTTGTTTGCTGATGTGGAGGTTCTGAAAATAACCTGTAAACCTACTAAAAAATATAATTTCTCATTCTTGTCTGGAAATGGCATCTTAAGTCCAAAGCCTCAAGTCCAATCCAGAATATGAGAGACAAACACCGGCAGTGACAAAGATTACAATTGGACATCTCTGCTTGGTGAATACTACACTTATTATCTGCTTAATGTGGAACACAGGGATGTATTTAGGCTTTCAATAACACTCTGTATGAAAATTCTCTATTTACGTCAACTAAGGTTGTATGTTAAAGAAATGTGCTGAAGTACAATGACAACGCGTGCAATTTGGAAACACAAAGGTAATGTAGCGAGTAAAATGTTATCCTGCTGTTGCCAAGTGTCTGTATATGATCTCCCTGTAACGCTTATAACCCAAGCCTTTACACATACAAAAACAGCCTGCAAGGGTTAGCAGTTGGAAAGTAGATGTTTAGCTACACTGTCAATATGCCTGTCTGAAATTGAAGGTACAAGTCATTTTATATATATATATATATATATATATATATATATATATATATATATATATATATATATATATATGTGCAACCTCATCTTTTAGAATTAGCCTCATTAGCCTAGCTAAATCCAGCTTCATCCTGGGGTCTGTTAATGGAGGGAGTCCAGTACAGGAATTGGGTCTTATGGTTGTTGTTAGTATGTAAAAATATGCCTTATCCAGTGCTGCAGTGCTGTCTTCTTTAGGGAAAGCAAGCATATTCAAGTTTGCTTCACAAACAGAAAAAGTTGCTTACTACACTGCAGAGCAACTTTCAGAGTCAGTCAGAGCAGTTAGGTGTGGCTGTTGTGATCAAAGCCACAGCTTTAAGCCGGAGATGGCCATGAAAAAGACAGCCCCCCAGCCCCACCCCCCTTTGACGTAAGCAGTTCCATGAGTAGAAATCGGGCACGTAAAGCAGTGCAAAGTCTGAGCTTTTATCATTATCTTAACTTTTGACCTTTAATATGAGCGTCCACTAATGCAACTGAATACAGTACTGTGCAAAAGTCTTGAGCCCACCCCTCATTTTAAATATCTTGCAAGAAGATAAATGGGAAATAAGTGTATTAATATACCTATTTCCTATATATTAATACACCATTATTGAAATGTGGACCAATTAAATTCCAGCAACCTCCTGGAATTTACTGAAACATGCAAACATACATGGAAATACAGTATATAAGTGAAAAACATAGTTTGGAAAATTCAAACGAATTTGAAAGTCTATGTTTTGTATACCACCTTTATTCTTCACAGGCTGAACTCTCTTAGGCAGCTTCCTTGGATTTTCTTTAAGCAGTCTTCAGAAATAGTTCTCTAGGCGTCATAAAGGACATTCAAAGCTCTTCTTTGGATGGTGGCTTCCTTTTGTTCTGTTTTCTGTCAAGATGATCCCACACTGCTTCAATAATGTTGAGGGCCGGGCTCTGGGGAGGCTAAGTCATAAACTGATAGTGTTCCATTGTGTATTTTTCTATCCAGGTATGCTTTTGGCATACCTGCATTGGCAGTGTATTTGAGATTGTTAGGGAGCTTATGGGTAAGTTCAATAAGCAAGATCTGTGATCACTCATCTGCTTGCATTCTTGGGTGTTCAGACTGCTAGTTTATCTGGCCCAATGATTTTCTTGTTGCTCCTCTTATGTAAGCTTCAGTTCTGTGTGCTTTAAATCTAAGTGGTCTTCTGTCATTCTGCCTTTCAGGTTGTCATTCAACTTCATCCACTGGCTGAAGTGCAGGCCCAGACCATAACAGAGCCTCCACCGTGTTTTACCAATGCCTGTACACACTGACAAAGATTTGAACCAAGAATTTCAAATTAGTGTTATGCTACTTAACAAATGAATATCATTCCTTTGAAAATGGTGAGGGACAAGGACTGGACTGAAAAATGACCAATGTGCCAAAGAATAACTTTTAAAGACCTTTAGAAAGTCTGTGGGATTATTGCCCACGACCACTTTAAAAACTTAGAAGAAAGTCTGGCTCCTTTTAAGCAAAATATAAAGAAATGAGGGGTGACTCAAGATTTTTGTACAATATTTAGCCCAAGCTCTAAATCCATATGCGCTCTGCAAATATGCTTACATTTTTACAGTGAGTCAACCTTTGCATTCAGAACAGCTTTTTATCACCATAAGTTAGAATGAGCGTATTTATAATGGAGCAATGCGTATTATGTTATCTACTTGGTTCGGTTGGTCTTGCTGTATGTGTAACTGTGTTGCTCTCACAGAGAATAAATGTGCAGAAGCAGATTCCTGCAGTGACATCTCGTCTTCGGACTTGTGAGAAACCATCATACAGCTGCTACATATGGATTAGAGCAAATTCTTGTTCTTGATCCAGTTTAGTGAAGTTGTTTATTTTTGTGTGGTTATTATGAACATCAGCCATCATTAATGATCTGAACCAGCAACCTGTGTCTTACTAGTTGGCTGCTCTAACCTTAAGTCTTCATCTCGCCCTAGTTTCCGGTCAGGCGTACATGTAAACTACAGCTTTGTTGGTTGGTGGAGGCATGCAAATTCAAGGTGGTAATTCTAGTCTGTCTTGGGTCTGTGTGTCTACAGTGTGCCCAAGACTGTGATGCATTTCCTGGTGAACTATGTGAAAGAGCATCTGCAGAGTGAGCTGGTGGGTCAGCTTTACAAACAGCCACTGCTGCAGGAGCTGCTCATTGAGTCACAGGACACGGCACAGCAGCGGACTGAGGTTGCTCAAATGCTTGAGGTAAAATTGGATGATGCAATTTGTTCTCTGAATAGGATGTGAACATTGTGAACAGCAAGTTGTTTCTCTTTTTCTGTTTTAATGCCAGCAATTTAACTAGCCTCTCTCCTTTCTTTCTTTCTCAGGCGCTTAAAAAAGCCAATAACATCATCTCTGAAATCCGGGAGACTCATCTTTGGTAGCCAGAGGAAACTTAACAACTTCTGTTGTCAAAGGACAGCTTTGAGAGTTTGAGAGTGAATGTGAGTTTTCAGCAGTCTGTGTTAATGTGTGGCAGTACCACTGTTTTCTTACGGACCAGTGACCATAGCACATTCAGATCTACTTTTTCTCTCCAGCGGTTGCCCTGAACAGCACACCGGGGCTGTTGCTTTTCACTGTGAATGTTGAGAGAGAGATCAATCACACTCAGGCTGAAAGTGTTATTTAGCAGGTGAAATGTGACAAGCTTTGCTGTGAAGAAAAATTCCTGCAATAATTTGCGTGAAAAACTTTTTTTTTTTTGCTGTAATGTATGTTGCATATGGAGTATTTATTTTCTCTGTGTTTCATTATTTTTTTTATTTGAAATGTGTCCACACTGTACTGTACACCTCAACACTTTCCAGACACTGGGTTTCCTCTGAACCCACTTTAGCAGGTGCTAAAACTATGTTAGATTAGATTTCCTGACTTTAATCTCCTTTGTTGGAGTGCTCAGCAGAGATAGAAATAAGGTGAAAATCAAATCAATACCGACTGCAATGCAACACTAATAACAGACCACAGTCATTTAAAGAAATTATGGGATGACTGCAGATTGTTTTTCCAGCCCCAGTGCTAATCCATGTGTCTATTTTCCAGTCTCATTTACATATGGGCCTATTTGTACTGTTAGCTGTCGCACTAACATTCCAGTTTCGTGTGAGAAGACCAAACATTCCTGACATATCTTTCCCTCTGTGTACGATTTTTTTTTAGAAGACACAAAGGTGGACAGCATTAGTATAAAGTGTATACGTATCATAGTATTTGAAGTGTTTTTAAAAGAAACTGTCAAAAGAGTAGGCTTGTGAGATTTCAGATCCACGTGGTGGTAGTGAAATTTTCTGTGGCTTCGTTTCCCTCCCCCAAGCTAATTATCCACTCGTTTCCACTGTTAATGCTATAGAGATGTAAGCTTGTTCATATTACCAACCCTCTTCAGCCACTCAGATAAACTGAATCCAGGAAAGACAGATTCAGTATGTAGATGAATCCTGCCTGCAGTTTTTTTTTTTTTTTGCATTCTCAACTGTAAACCTAAGCCTTAATTTAGCCAGTCATTCGCCCCTGTGCCAGTCATCGTTTCATTATGTAATATTTGTTAATGTGTAAAATTATGCATCTCTTTCTACCAACTCTTCCCAGCTTTCCTTCCCTAGTCTCAGGCTCAGATAATAGCCAAAACTAATGTTATCCTAAGAATAAGGCTTTTTCAGGAAGACCTGCTTTAAATGGAAAGTTCACCCCCAAATCAAATATACATGTGTTTTTTTTCCCCTCCTCTGCCTCTAGTGCTTTTTATGTGCTGGATTGTTTTGTATGAAAGAAGATAGTTCCTACATGACACAGGGCAACCAGAGGGGTGTACTGCGAGGCAGGATTAATGGGTTATGTCGAGCTTCGTGTCAGAGTTTTCGGGTTCCCGAAGGTGGCTCTCTCACCTGGCTAGATTGCCATGGTAACTGATGCTGAACACATAACCTGGTCAGGAGCAGGTTATGTTCAGTTTCAGTTTAAAATCATCTGGAAGAACCATGTTTACATTAATACTTTTATTTTCAGTATGGTTTCAGTGTGATATAGATGATTGGTGAAGGAATATTATACATGCAACTTTTTAAGCCATACCTGACTAACACCATTGAAGTCCAGCTGTAAAGCTGCTGCAGCACAAACTGTACATTGCATTGTCACAGGAATTTGCATGCATTCAGTTGGTGAATGCATGCAAATTCATTCTAGGAAATGCTTGGCTTAATCTGCTGTGCATTTACACCGCTGGCAATACAGCTAATAGAGCACAAATTGATTGGATACATTTGTAGGCTATACGATCAATACGATTAATCTCACTTTGAGATTGGACAAGTGATTTCTGCGGCTCTTTTAATAGGCGGCAGAGTGTCAGAACTGAACTCCAGACAGGGTTTTTCAAATGTATTTTTTGATACTTTATCCAAATTGATAAACAGCACTAGAGGCCAGAGGGAAACATGTATACTTCTGGTGTGATGTTTTTCTGTAAGCCCTGTATAGGGTTGCATGTATGGTTCAGTATGCATGTGTCAAAGTATGAATGAATGTATATTTTTTGTATTATTTAAATGTATATTAAGATAATGTGTCGACTGCCTCTGAGTTCTTGCCTGCCAATATTTGTGATAAATGTTTATTAAATGTCATTTGGGGGGGGGTCTTATTAAACCCTATCAAAGGATCCTGTACAGTGAAGTGTGTGTGTGTGTGTGTGTGTGTGTGTCTGGTGTCACTGACAACATGCAGCTCTACCAGTTTCTGTAAGATATGTTTGTTTCTTTGTCTCCCACAGTGCTATAGCAGTAGATGTGATTGGACTCGCTCTTCTTCTTCACTTTATTGATCTCAAGTGACTGAAAAAGTCTTTCTTACAGATGGCTCTGTCACAGTTACAACAACATGATGAAAACAGCACACAATGATGATGTGTCCTCAAGGATTTCAACACATGCACTCACACACTTTCCCATTTTTAAACCTCTGTTCTCTGTTCTGTATTTGACTTCACATTGCTGCAGAAAGAGTGAAATTTCACTACAGTTATCTGCTCTCATTTAGATGATGGATTATCACCTTTTGATGTCAAGGCAATCCAAGTTAAACATGAACAGGGGTTGAGGAGCGAGGTGATGGATGAGTTGAACGTAGCAGTGTGAGCAGAGTGCTGGTCATTAATGTTAGATGAGAGCGAGCGAGGGCACTACAGACCAGGAGAGTGCAATACTGGCACAGCAAGGCAAACATGACAGTTGAGATCAGTGCTGAATTTACAGCCCCCACCAAATATTAGAGGTGCTGTATACACAGCAGTCAAACCATTTACAACAGAGAACCAGGGCGTGCAGCTTCATTTCATTCACTGTGAAAGTCTGTGGTGAAAAATGAAAATGAAGCAATAACTAGTACACTCTTATTTCAGGTGATTATTTTAAATTGCTTGCACTTTGTCTCCCACTGTAGCCAGTTATTCTTATTGCCCTCTTATAGCATACCCCACCTCCCTACCAACTGAGACTAGACTAGACCATACCAACTAGGACATGATGGGAGGGGGCTTGGCTGCGGTACCGTGACAACTGCATCCTTTGGGTTACTCATAACCAGCTGACTGAAGCTTGGAATTTTTCCAAACGACATTTTCACTGAGGTATAAAAATCCTCGCAGGCTCTCCAGCCCATCGCAGATGGTGCACAGAGGTTTTTGAGCTGCGTTTCCCTCCTTGTGTCTCATATACTATTGAGCCAGTCAGCAGAGCAGGCTGAACAAAGCCATGGGAGAGAGAGAGAGGAGCTTCTGGGAAGAAATGTCTCACTGACTCTGTCGCCTCGACAACCGGGTAAGAAAGGAGGGGAGGGAGAGAAAGGACTGGGGAGCATAAAAGGAGCGGAAAACAACACATTATGAACTGCTGGGGTTAGAGGATGCTTGCAGAGTGAGGGAGGATAGTGGATTTTTGTGTGGGTTTATCTGGTGAAGTCTCCCATAGTGTCTCTTTTGATGAGTTATTAACTATGACATTAAAACACTAACTGATCATTTTTTCTCCCCCACATGAGCGTGTGGAGCTGATGAAATTGCAGAGCACAAGTTCAGCACATCACAAGTGGACCAAACAGGCCCGATCGCCCCACCTGTAATTTTCTTTTCATCTGCCTCAGGTAAGTCTCTCCCCTGTGTTGCAGGTTTTTGCTTTGATGGGGTTGCTTTTTAGTTTTTTGTCAGAGTTATTGATGAAAGGTGAATGTGAGATGTTGATTGCCAAAGGCAGCCATTTATAAGCCAGTTATCTGGGAAACAAAAGAGAAAGTGTAATAATTGCTTAATAAAGTTGTAGGAAATTGGTTTCATGATGTTATTTATGTGTTTCTTTATGCTGCCAGGAGTGAAAAGCAAACAACCTCCAGTATAGTGTGAACCTTTGGTGTTCAGTTTCATTCAGGGCAGTGAGAGAAATTGAATTTTACATCCCCTGGATGCCTCACACAGTATGCACAGTAGGATTTGCGCTTCCTTCAGTTTGAGCAGGAATTCATACACAATAAGAAAATGAAGACCTTTGCTGGGTGCAAATGGACCTTGAGAGTTTGATTTCAAGCATAGATTAAGAGCGTGTGTAGAATTGAAGGCACGTCTATAAACATACTGCTGAACGCTCATGCATAAGGAATATATTCATAGAGCACTAGTGGTGAAATCAATGCCCCTTTAAATGAGGTGGTATGCTGGCTCAGTTTGCACCAAGCTCAATGTGTGTGGGGCAGCAGGCAGCATGTGATATCCATATTGGATGAGATGAAGAGGAGATAAACTGAGGAAGAAGGTGTGTGTGTGTGTGTGTGTGTGTGTGTGTCTAAGAGGTGTGGGGGGGTTAACCCCTATCAGTAATGAAGGTTACAAATCTCTCACCTTTGTGAACAGGATACAGAAGGGGGGGGCAGTGGGACTAATGGGGAGAAAAGGGCAGATTGAGGGTGCTGAGAGAGATGTTGAGAGTAATGATGATATGTGAAGGGTTCAGGCTCACAGCATGCTGGGATCGCTCGGAGCTCCCGCCTCGCCTACTCGACACCATCCAGAGATGTAAAGGAGGGTAATAACACTGACACCGAGCTTATCTGTGTTTTTTACGGGAGAGGCATACATACAGGAAAATGTGGCCAAGCGAGGTTTTTACAGTTCATCATCCTGGTTGCTCACAGCTCGCTGAACATGACATGTGAGGCAGCTCTGTCCATCACATACAGCTGCTGTGCTTCCAACAAGCTGGCAGGTACAGCACAAACATGTCTTGTTTAAAAGCATTGAATATAAAAGCTACAAAGTTCCCGCCTGAGCCTTCACACAAGGGGAGTCAAAGGTATTGAAAACACGCAGTTGCACACAAACAAACATACTTTTTTTTTTCTTCTTTTGGAGCAATAACACAATTTCAACCCTGAAAACCTTCACATGCAACTTCATTCCAGGCCTTCATCTGTCTCATTTTTCAGTCTGTAACTGCATTATAGACAGAAACCAACTGCCCTCCCCTTTAAGAGCAACGTAGCTTTAATATACACTCAGCCATATGGGAGACTGGTTTAATTCCAATATATGCTTAAAGCACGATGCCAAATTACACTCTATTTTTAATCCACACCTGCACAGAGTACAAATTGAATGTGTTCTACTAATTTTTGCAGAAAAATAGCAGTGTTGAACAGTTCTGGCAGCTTGTAAACACATTAGTTATACCAGGCTGTGTACCGCTCGCAGTGCTTTGCAGCTGTACTCCGCTCACAATTATTGTACATGAGGCGCAATATTCTTGGATGCGAAGGAGCGTCAGACTCATCACGAAGAGACGAAGGGATGTGTCCCTGAGGTTGTGCGTAGTTATCTCTCCTTCACTGTACCTGCACGCCGCTGCGAGGCACATGTAGACAGTAGACGGGGGAATCATAAAAACCAGGCAGAGCTCTGCCTTATTGTATAAAAAGCACTAATCCTACCTATCACTCTCCTAATGAATTCCTCATATCCTCAGACTTTGAAATCTGCACAACTAATGAGCCTAGTTCTTTTTTTATGTCGAAGCAGGCACTGAGATGTACCTATAGTCCTGTTTTTCAGATGTTTTGCCATAATTATTAAACAGCAGAAGCGCCTAATGTCTTTTTACAGATTTTGAAGGTACCCACCATTTGTTTGATGTCTGATAGCGGTGCTGTCTCTTCAGTCGCTTCCCAGGTTTTTCTCCTCTCTTCTTTCCTTTCCACTTGTCACATCATATTTCTGCACTTCTCTGCGTGCCTCCTCTCATCTGCTGTCGAGAGTATCGTGATGAAAACATGCTTAAGAGGAGAGAGGATTACGAAAATCTAATTGCCAAAATTAGTAGCTGTATTCAGTTTAATTTGCCGCAAGTACCGAGTCATATCAAATTTAGTTCTTTGCGATTTCTTACACATAATACTGACACTTGGGCAGAAAATGCTTTTGACGAGGAAAGGTCAGCATTACAGAAAACATTATTCATTATAGAATAATAGCCCATGATGGCTGCGGATAACTAGTAAATATAACTCGAGATTACAACCAGCAAATTATTTTCCTTGTTATTTTCTAAATATATGGCTGTGTAACTGCAGTCACTGAAACGAATGATAGGATTATTTTTTTTAATGATATTTTTAAAGCTTTGCTTTTACACAGATTTAAAAGCAAACTACCATTAATGAATTTATCCTCTAAAGGTGTAGGAAGTTCAAATTCACACTGCGTGCACCCTCTGCTCTCCTATTCAAAGGTGGAGTGGTGCCCTTGTCTGAGCACTTGGATGACGAGGTGCTTAATAAAACAAAGTGTTGTCCAGATTTAAAAGAAGCCCAAATTTTGGCCTCTTTTCTAAGACAGAAATGCAGCGTGGAGCGCTTGCTTTCAGCTCCACAGGTTTTAGGATCTATTTCTTTTTTCTTTTTTTTTCTTAAATCCAGCATAAAACTGCTGTGCATGTTTAAGAACATCAAAAGTGTTTCTCTCAGAGGGTGCGGAATCAGAGAGTAAAGGATTTTAATGATGTGCCTATTAAATGCATCCCCAATCTGTGAACTGGACTCTGACTGTTGCAGAGTGACCACACAAGGAGACTGTCTGTTCCAAGTAGCGCACTTTCTTTAAAGCCACCATGAAATAAAGTTCCTTTAGATGTAAGCGCCCAGACTGAAATCCCATAAATCAACATGCCTACAGTTCATTTGCAGCTTCAGGGTTTGTCTCTCAAGAGTCTGACTTCCCTGCTTTCTAAAGGGAGTGATCATTTTTACAAATATCGATTTGACAGTGTAATTTGTAAATTCTTCTTTTTTTATGATGGATTTTCACTTTGGCTAGAGAGCTTTCTGCAGCTATCTTTTACACATAATCAAGATTCAATGTCTTACCTGGCTGACCTTAAAGCACCGTTCTAAAGAGAATAGATAAATTGCTGCAGTTAGCAGCCTCACTGCCACTTGAATGCAAACTGTCTGCAGTGTCTTGCCTGAGAAAAAAGAAGACGAGTGGAAAAAAGTGGCACCTATTGACACTATTAGTCAAAGGCTGCCCATCACTGGAGATAAACTCTTAATACCCCACTCGTTTTTCTTGTCAGTAATTAGACAAGTGAGATGATTTAATTTGGTTCAGGGCAGACAAGACTACATCGCTGGTGATATGTAGAAACCCACTAGTAGACACTCTCCAGGTGATAATGGCTTGCATGCGCTGGCAGAGAGAAGAATGAAATCACAGCTTTTAGCCTGTCTAACCCCAAGCCCTTGTGATCAGCATCTTAAAGCAGGACTTGGCCAGCCATTTTCTATTATAGGCCTGAGAGAGAGAGAGAGAGAGAGAGAGAGAGCGAAAAGGTCCCCCTCCCTCAATTTTCTCCATGCAAGCTGGCAATGGAAGGCCTTTGTCGACAGCTGCTTCAGGATAGACTTAATTCAGTCCTGTCCTTGCTCTTCGAGCACAACTTTGAAAGTTGCCTTGTCCTCTGTTCCGTCACAGCTGTGCACCTTCCCGAGTAGAAGAAAGGCATGTTAAGTGAGTGATGATCAAGTGGTATTATGTGTCCCTGACAGGTGCCACCATGGATGTGGATGATGAACCACTGCTGTTTCACACCACCTGGGGTGGTGGGGAAGAGGATGAGGAGGAGCTAGAGGAAGAGGATGGAGTAGCACATGCTGCAGGGCAGAGCTGTTCCACAGGGGATGCTGGGGTTTGTGGACTGTGGAAGGCAGTGGGGTGGGTTTACACACAACCCTGGGCCAGTGGGGTGGTTTTAGGGGTGGCTGTCCTGCTGCCATGTGCCCTGTTTGCCTGCATGCTGCTCTACTGCCCTCCTCTGGACATAGATCTCTCCTACAGTGCCTTTGAGGTTCATAGTCACTTCTCAGCTGAACGTTTTGATGCCCTCACTATTGCTGTGAAGACTCAGCTGGGGTCATGGGACAGACGTAGGCGAGATATAGATAACATGGAGTCTGAGGCACTGCGAGAGCTTCTGCTAGAGAAGCTGGGCAGAAAGGAAGTGTTCAACAAGACAGATAATGAGGACATGAGGTCCTCCACTCTTCAAAGGGAACATTTACGAGCCAGTGCTCATCAGAAGAGAGGGGTTGCGGCGAGCAGAGATGAAAGGACAGCGCCTGATCTGGGTCAGGGGGAAATGGGGAAGCACAAGAACACAAATCCAAGAACAGAGGAGAAAGACAAGGGATTAGCAGATGGAAATTCAACTTTTTCACTCATTAGGAGGCGCAGGTTTGCTCCCAATTACTACTTACAGAGCCAGGCTCTGTGGAGGATTGAGCTGGTGTTTGTAGCTCAAGGGAAAGGCGAGTGCAACATCTTCACTCCAGAACGTCTGCAGACAATTCACCAGGTGGAGCGCCTTCTCATGCAGCACCCACAGTTTCATCAATTCTGCTGGAAACCTCTGGAGTTATTGAGGGATCTGCCACTTGGGCCTTCCTACTGCTCCCCACCCAGCTCCCTCCTGTCATACCTCTACCCCAGCGAGAGAGGAGGGAAGATCTACTATGATGGCATGGGCCCAGACTTGGCTGATATTAAAGGCAGGTTGAAATTCCACTTTAAACATAAATTACTTCCTGGGGCAGTCTAACTTATCTGTGCTGATTCTCCGTGTGCAGGTTCTCTGAGCCTGGCCATCACCCACCCACAATTCTACTGGTACGTGGATGAGAGTCTGTCCCCGGAGTATCTGTCGTCCTCCCTCTTACGCAGTGAGATCCATTTCGGAGCTCCTCTGCCATCCTTCTACTCCCTGCAGGACCGAGCAGATGAGCAGAGAGCTCGCTTCAAAAACTTTGTGGTCCAATATGCAGACATCCTGGCCAAGCAATCTACCAGGTCAGGAAAACAAAAATATCACAATATTTCACCTTCACCACAGTACATCACTCTAGCGTTTACAGGTACTGTGTCTGTATAACTTGTACCAGTCAGGTAAAGGTGCTTTATGGGGGAACAGAGCTGTTTGATGATGAGGTGAGACACACGTTCCACAATGACATGATGCTGGCTGTCGTCAGTGGAGCCTGCATTACTGTGCTTGTCTATGTCCTAACCTCCTTTTCTGGTACGGTATCCCCTTATTTCACTTGCATCTGTGTATTCTCATTTATGTTTGAAAGCGCATGAATATTTACAAGCTCCTTCTTGTCTCTGCGTAGTCTTTTTGACTTTCTTCGGACTCGCTAGCATTGGACTGAGCTGCCTGATGGCTCTTTTCTTATACCATGTGGTCTTTGGTGTGCGGTACCTGGGCATTCTCAACGGAGTTGCAGCATTTGTTATTATCGGTATTGGTAAGTTGTTCAAGTGATAGTTTGACATTTTGCAAAACACTCTGTGTCACGAAGATTGATGCTACTTTGGGGTTTGTTTGTAAAATATATATGAAGCTCAAGGCAAGCTTGGCTTAGCTCCATCTAAAGACAGGAGAAGGCACGAGACTGGCTCATTAAAATGTAAAAGGTGCCACCTTGTATTTTTCCAGGGGATTTAATTTCTACTTTTTGTGCCTTTGTGGAGTCTTGTCATCAGTTAAGCAAATGGCAAAATCCCCCCTAAAACCATAATCCCCCATAAAACCTCCATATGACATGCTGTAGTAAAGCCGTGTTTTGCGGAGAATAATTATATGACAAATAAGTGTTAATGAAAGAGTTTTAGAGATTTGTTTTATTTCTTTGCTTCTCGTAGTGCCCGTCTTAACTCGTGTTTCCAGTCTTTACATTAAACTAACAAGCCTGCGGGCTTTAGCTGCTTTTATGCACAGATATAAAATTGGTGTTCTTTATATTTTAGTTTTTACATATTCTCAGCAAATATGTAAAAACTAGGTGGAACTGTTCCTTTAAAACGAGGAAAAATATAACTTTTTACTATTAATTTGCCATGATATGTGCTAAGAGGTTCTTCTTTTGTCTACTGTTCATCTCTCAGGGGTGGATGATGTGTTTGTGTTCATCAGCACTTTCAGACAGGCTTCTCATTTGCATCAGCCGCAGCAGCGAATGATCTACACGATTAAAACAGCTGGCCGAGCGACATTTCTGACCTCCTTCACGACTGCGGCCGCCTATGCTGCTAACACCTTCTCGCAGGTAATCGTGGAAGAAAAAATAAAACAGCAGATAATAGGATATGTACAGGACGTATAAATGACTCCCCTGCCCTGGATGAATAGAAGTGCCTCTCTCAGCAGACAGCCATTTTTCCCACGATAAGCACAAAATTGAATGTTTCAAGGTCCTTTACACTGCGCTTTGTTCAACTGACACTCAGATCCCAGCCGTGCATGACTTCGGCCTATTCATGGCACTCATCGTCAGTTGCTGCTGGCTTTGGGTGTCTGTCCTGATGCCAGCCGCCCTTTGTATCTGGACTCAGTTTGTGGAGCCTCGCGAACATGCCTGGTTGAGCTGGTAAGCCTTTGCTTCTTTACTTTTGTGTGAGATGTTACTTGTGCGTGCTGTGTGACACCCGGCTGAGATGTAATCCCTTCAGCTGTCTCTCTCCCTGAACTCTCTACCCTATGAAGCTGGAAGCTGTTTTCGGGCCTGTCGGCGAACCACAGCCCTTTGTCAGACGAGGATGATGATGTGGCTCTTCTGTCAGTGGAAATGGAGCCAGGTGAGATTATTATCAGCCTAGCATAGAATGGAGGCTGGTTGTAAAACGTGGCTCTCCGGGCACCTCTAAGGCTCTTTTCCTTTGTTTGTACCAGGCTCCTGCGACACAGACGGTGATGCGGCCATTCTGTCCCTGTCAGTGGAGACACCTTTGTCCCTCGCAGGGAGGCAGCAGGTGGGTGTGGTGAGCACCAATCTCCAGTGGGCCCTGAAGCACTTAGTGGCAGAGCCAGTTGTGGAGCGACGGAAAGCTGTTCTAGGTGCGATTTAATATGAACTCAGATCACAAAGACAACTTCCATTTATATCCAAAAATTCTGCAGTGGGCTCTTCTCAGATATTGTGTGCAGAGCTCTTTCTGTTTGGTTTAGACATGAGCGTCACCTCAGGCTTAAGTCAGAATGACCGAAGAAATTCTGTAATGTCTGTTTGTCCTAAGGGGATTCTGCCTGTCAAAGTAAATGCATAGCATCTCTCATGAAGTATTCATCCACACTCTCTGACTGTAATTGATCCTCGCTGCTGATCTGTCCCTCAACTATTCTATCAAACCCTATTTTCTGCCATTGTTTATCATCATCTTCCTGCTGGCTCAGGTGTCTTTCTCCTGGTTCTGGTCTTATCTGCCGCCTGTTGTTGTCTCCTGAGGCCAGCCACTCACGCTCCCCTTCTCTTCCGCCAAGACACAAACCTCCAGAGTTTGCTGGCTCTGCGGAGCAACCTCAGTGGCCAAGGCATCTCCTGTCCCATGTGCTCAGGTAAGAGGGAAGCACTCTCGATTTACCTCTTAGATCTGGAACGAATATCTAAAATGCATGTTGTATCCTGCAGGTGTGTTCATGGAAAAACCACACCTGTTGTCCACCCACACCCCCTCATCTGCATTTTTGTATTCTACACATCAGCAAAGCCCAAGCAGGACAACTGCTGCTGCTCAGAATGAAATGAAAGAGAACTCACTTACCAACCAAACAGGTAAAACTTCAGCACATAAAAACCACTCCTTGCCTCATTTAAAGCTCATTTTCCCAATGTTGATATGTTGGTTTTTGTACTGTTTTGTAGACTCTCTCATGACGGTGTACATATTAAAGTTAGACCACGGAGCCTCTACAACCCTTTACCGTTTCTCCCTTACCACCAGCATCCCCTCTCCGTGGAAAATGTGCAGCGCAGAGCGTGAAGAAGTGTCATCATTTCAGGTCTGAGAGAAGAAAAAAGGCAACTTGATTATTTTTGTATTAGTTCGAGTGCCACCAAAGCCGCTTACAACTAATCTTGTTTTATTTGAATAGGCTTTTAATCAGCCCAATGGCAATTACACCACCAGAATGACCGTGTGTGTTTCCCGTGTATACCTCCCGTACCACAGCTGGATGATCACATCCAGCTTGTGTGATCCTCGTCATGGCTGGTCGCCAGAATTTTCCTTTTATGTAGCATCATCGCCACAGCAGCACAGCAGGTGAAAGCACAATAGAAGAATGTAGAACACGGAGTTAAGATGGAGTGTCAGGTTGTTTTAGGGGGGAAATCTGTCATTTCAGCTCTGCATTCTCCCTTTAGGAGGCTGTACTTTGCTCAGTGCCGCCTGAGACCTCATCCCAGCCGTGTGTGTGTCAACCCGCCAGGCTGTGGCATCGGCTCTGGGCCTGATGGCCCTTCACAGGGAACTTTTTATACGCCTTTTCCCAGCGGTGAGCAAGCGTTTCATCATAAACATGAAGACCATTCGTTAGCGCCATCAGGAAAGCAGTTTTCACCCTGCATGTGTCACATGGCACAAATGTCTTTTTCCTGTCATTTAACTGAGTCTTAACTATAGAGAGAATACATTGATATAACTTTCTTCGCAAAGTAGCACTCTGTGAACCCTCTGGGTGATTTTTTTTTGCCACAGTACACTAGTTATACAGATATTTTTGCGCTGTATAAATAAACGCGGTTGAAAGGGTTTTCTCTGCTTCTATTTTCAAAGATCCCTCATCTGCTGCCAAAACGAAACCATCCAAAACATTTGGCTTCAATCCATGCAGTGGCGGTGTGTGCGGCCACCCAGCAGTGCGTCCTCTGGTCGACACCGGAGCCATGGTTTTCCTTGTGTTTGGGATCCTGGGAGTCAACCGAACTGAACACAGGGACAACCATGTGATTGGAGATATGGTGAGGGTCACACCTGTGCCTCGTATATGTCTTAACTATCAACAGGAGGAATGTCAGACTGGATTTTAAAATGACTTTCTCACTGTCTTGATTTGTTATTTGATTCTCTCCAAAGGGCAGCATTATACTGGATCCAGACTTTGATATTTTCCAGGAGATAGGGCATCTGTGCAAAATCTGCAAAGCTGTTAGTGCAAACAGACAGCTTGTGAAGCCAGGAGGAGCACAGTGCTTGCCGTCAGGTGACTTGGAATGGGAAAGTAACTTTCAGATACAATTTCTGCTAGTTTCTGTAGGCCCAGCCTTTTTTGTGGCACAAAAAAATAATAAAAAGGAAAATGAAAACGGTAAATACATGTATAAAGGTGTAAAAGGCATATGTAATTTTAAAAAAAGTTAACTGTTCTGTCGTTCCTTACAGGCAACAAGCTGTCTTCCATTCTGCCTCTTCTTCATCCCGAGTGTCACTCTCTCCCCGAACCCAACCTGCTCCCAGGGCAGCTCTCCCATGGAACGGTGGGACTGCATGGGGGGAAGGTCTGCTGGCTATCTATGGCCTTTGAATCTGTAAGTCTCTTCATCTTCATGTGACAAACCATCTTTGGTTTCCGAGTTGCCGCAATCCCTTAATTCTTTCCTTCTCCTCCTCTCCCAAGACCACATACAAGGGAAAATCCTCATTTCAGACCTATTCTGATTTCCTTCAGTGGGAGAACTTCATCCAGGAGCAGCTTGCAACTCTCCCGCAGACTTCTTCTCTGCAGAGAGGTTTCCAGACATGTGAGCACTGGAAGCAAATCTTCATGGAAATCATAGGCAAGTGAGAGTTGGAACAGATGTCAAAGAGATGCATTTTGATTTTTTTTTTTTTGGTTTGTTTCCTGCAAACTGGAGAGGCATCAAAATGCTGAAAGTGGTGCCCTCTGATCTGTTTGTAGGTGTGGAGAGTGCCCTCTGGAGTCTGCTGCTGTCTCTGACCATCTGCGTGGCAGCTGTGTCTGTGTTTACCGCACATCCTCTGCTGCTGCTGCCGGTGCTCATAACCATTCTAGGTAAGAGGTGCACTCACATATTTGCATTTGGAAGAGATGTTTACAGATAACCAAGAGTGCATTTTCAACCCCCCACCCGAACAGGGGTGATCTGTCTGGTAGTGGCACTCATGTATTGGCTGGGATGGGAGATGGGAGCAGTGGAGGCAATTTCTCTGTCTATACTTGTTGGATCTTCAGTGGATTACTGTCTACACCTGGTGGAGGGATACCTTCTGGCTGGGGAGACCACACTTTCAACACCTACTCGTAACTTGGTACAGGACTATTCTAATTTGAAAATGTCCACAGCACGTTTTCTAGGCTGCTTATTAAGATTTTGCCACTCGTGCATAGAGTATGACTGTCTGTAGTTTTGAAAATCATCCCTTTAATCTGCGTTTTATTCACAGGAGTCTCAGGGCGAGAGGCAGAGGCGGACTCTGGAGGCAGTGAACCATGTGGGCGTTGCCATAGTGTCCAGCGCCGTCACCACAGCGATCTCCACAATCCCTCTCTTCTTTTGTGTCATTGTGCCTTTCGCCAAGTTCGGTCAGATTGTGGCCATTAACACGGCCATCTCCATTTTGTTCACCCTGACCGTGACTGTGGCCACGTTGGCTTGCGTGGCCCCAGCCCGCTTCAGCAGACACCCGGGTGCTGTGCTCAAGGCGAGCCTGGCTGTGATGGCAGCCACCACCTTGGGAGCAGCTCTGTGCTGGATGGGAGGACATCTGGGTGCGATGGCCTGGCAGTCACTTACCACATAAATAATTCTGATGTCAGACAGAGGAGTTCCTCTGTATGCAACCTATGGGAACTTTTTTTTTTTCCTTCCATGTTTGTGGAACAACAGATCAGTACATGATCATGTACTTTACAGCACAAAGATGTCAGAATTATCACAGAATTTTTGTTTTCACTTGTATTGATCAGTGGATTGTTAAGTATAGAGGGGGGGGAAAACATCCTCACACTCTGTCTTTTAAAATATAGTGTAACTGAATATGTGACTCATAATAGTAGGTTGATCTTTCTTTGCTGACACGATGATTCACATGAGGTATGTTTTTGATTTGTTTTCCCCTTCATCTTCTCCCTCTAGATTAAGTAATTGTTGGGAAACACTGGCTGAGTCACAGTTTTCATCGGTGTACCTTATTGAGTTGTGAGGAACTGCTGACTGTTGTGTGACCTGCTTTTGTGAACACTGACGAAGCGCAGCACTCTGATGTCCGTGAAGACTAGTGTTAATGATTCACTCCGATAAATGGCCATGTTGTGAAATGTCAGAATGGGGGGTTTTTTTGTTTGTTTTTTGGTCTCAGTTTTGCACTGAATGTGATTTTTCAGCCATATTTGTACCAGAGCTTATGATGTCCCACTGTGGCTGGATTAAAAGTTCTATAAACCAAATTTATACTTTTTTTGTTGTTGTTAAATGTAAGGTAAGGTGATGTAAATGTCTGCATATGCTGCTCTTACTCATTCTAAACTGAGCTTTGGATGCTGCCAGCACGCACACGTGTTTAGAAGAACTGTCAAAGCCAGTATTTAGCACAAGTTACCTTCCTCTTTTCTGACTTTATCTCAGATCTTACAATTGCTTCAAGGTGTCTTATTTTTTTGTCATTCAATTGAAAGAGACCTCTTATCAGCTCCTCAGGTGTACCCTCCACCACACTTACAGCCTCTCGCCGTAACCTACTCCACTCTCTCACAATTCAGAGTGCCACTCAAATAGTGGCTCCGCTCTGCCCCGCAGTGAAGGTGACGGCCATTTGTCAAACCGCATAACATAATAATGGCCGGGGAGAGGGGGCAACTCAACTGCAGCAAGAGCAGTAAATTCTGGTTTATGTATGTGTTGTTACTCGTGGATTGTCAAATAAAGCAGGTGCAGAAAGGCTCGGGTCTTTTCTTTTGTGAAAGCGCAGCACTGTTTCCTTCTGCACCGTTATGTAACAGAGCAGCAGGATGACGACCTGTCACTGTTTGCTTACAGTCACATAATTACTGGGAGAGCAACAGTAGACAGCTTCGCATCTCTGGGTGGCTGTTAATTATTCATATGAAAGAGGTCAGATGAAAAATGAATTGCATTAATGTTTTATGCTGCTTATTAAATAAAGGGATGCTGTTCTACACAAAGAGGCATTTTCTACTCAGCATGATGGAAATGGATGTAGGAAGATGAGAATAAATAGGGAGTAAAATCTGGAAAATAACTGCATTGACTTTTGTGCTGGAGAGACTTCAATTTCCACTGTGAATGGAACCCGAGTATCTGTCACATTCCTTTAAACTTTTTTTTTTTTGCACATTTCTTTAGGGAGATAATTCTTTTTGTTTGGGAAAAAGATGCATCTCTCCCAGTTTGCAGTCTTGTTACGGATTTACGTATGTTGCAGTACTTTTGTTAAGTCGAGTGAAGGCCCTACTGTCAGGCACTCAGGCAGTTTTCCGTGCAACATCATAGCTCTGCTCATTTTCATGAGGGGAAAAAAAACAAAACAAAGAGTAATGGAATAATCATAGGGAGAGTGATGTTACATGTAGAGGAATGAATATTTAGCAAAGTGGAAAAGGAAATGCTTTCCTAGTGTTGTCCGGAATGAAAAAAAAGCTCCATCTATAAATAGTGAATAACAATATGAATAAGAGATAGTCTGTTTATATTTGACGCTGCTCTTTTTCTGCATTTGCAAGGGGGCAGAAGATTATTCAAGAAACTCACTTATAACAGGGACTAGGGCTCAAGTCCTCTGTTCTATTACTCCTCGCACACTCTGGGATTGCACTCTGCGAGTCTACCAGGACACAATTTAAATACAGTGGCCTTAAAAACAAAAAAGAACAGGTTTGCAGAGCTGAGCTGAATTAGCAATATAAATAAAGGTCAGTCATCAAACAACTGTGCCAGACTGCAGCAAGTTCATACAATATGGTGCTGAATAACAAATAAAGAGAAAGAATGAGTGAGCAACAGAGTATATTCAACACTGACCACTGGCTATACATTGGAAGGCAATTATGAGGCTAACTCCAAAAAGTACCTTTTCGCCCCCTTACATTATATAAGTAATCACTATGACAAGAAATACCCAGGCTCATTTGGTTCTTGAGAAATACTTCATTGTACCAAGAAAAGGCATTTTCTCTGGAGAGAAATTATCTTACATCAGACGTGTGAATCAACACTGAAACATAAGTCATATCTTTATTACCCCATGTTACAGGGCACACACAATGTTCAAGTATGCCTGAGGAACTAAATGGAGCAATAAAAAAAAAAATAGAATAAGAGATAAAATGCATTTAAAAACAAGTGAACTGGCATTGCATTTCACAAAAATCCATAAGCTCAATGATTTTGGAACAATTCACTGTAAAGTGCTAACTGGTTCGAGTTGAGAAAAGCACATGTTCCCTTTGAAAGATCAAACATTACTTTATACATGGAGGTACAGTAATAGACAGTCATCAGGCAAGCAATTACCAACCAGAAGACATGGACCACATTTCATTTATTAGTCCTTTGATAAGATAGCAGATTCCTACATTTTCTTGTTAATGGTAACAATGAGAATCTTGCCACTGGTTGCCAGGACAATGCCAATTACAAATGCTGGTGCTGTCACTGTACCGCTTTCCTCCTTTCCTTGTAATTACATGCACTTGACTGACATACAGTATCGATATCTCAAGTCAAGTCCTTTTAATCCTCTTATGGATAGGAATCCTTGAATCAAAGGAATGAGAGTGTGAGGAGAAGAGAGCCGTTATTGAGGAGTGCAGGAGATGTTCCCATATGCCTCCTCCTCTTCTCCTCCTCCTCCCCTTGCATGTGGCATGCTGGCCAGACAAAAGCAGGGATCTGTCCAGCTGATGCCTGCCTTCCTACAGGTCCTGAGAATCCACTGTTTTCCTTTGTGCCTCTCTTGGCATGTTTTTTTAAAAAAGAAGAAGAAACAATCAAAACAAAACAAAAACAAAACAAAAATATCTGGGGGGGTACTGGGTCAATACATTTTCCCCTACTGTCCACCTAAAGCGGACATCCACCCTCCCACCCCAATCCTAACCATAGAAAGGTAAAAACAAGGTGTACTGCAGAATGGCTTTACTCCTCACAGTCTGTGGGGGGAGCTAGAGCCCCTAGGAGCTGAGGTGCGGTTGGTGGTCTTGCGGCTGTTCTGTCGTGTCTGATTAATTTTGTTGGCCAAAGGGTTCCGAGCATCAGGCTGGCGCCTCCCCTGGGGGCCCCTCCGTTTGCCCCTTTGCCCTGCGCGGCCCCTTCTGGCCCCCGCTGGTCACTTGCGTGAGTGCAGTGTGTCCTGGAACTTGGTGCTGGTGTAGCGGACATGAAATCCTTTTTTGTTGATTGTATCATCAGAGCGGAACTTGATCACAATGGAGTCACCGGCCGAGTAGATCTCCTCTGGAGGCTGTCAGGACGGACAAAACAACAGATTCATTTGTGGCTTTCTGCTTCCCTGAACTTCAATTAAAACTAAGGACTTCTCACATGCTGAAGTCAGATCAGTAACTCTGACAGCTGGCTTCTGACTGCTCCTTCCGTAACAGCCAGGGGCCATGTGAGGGTCTGGATCCAGGACTGGCCCTTTGCAGCATTTTCTTTTTTCTTTTTTTTTTGGCTTGAGTTTTGGCTCATATTGAAGTGATGATAAGGGCCAAGTGCACCACTGCAGAAAGCTCATTTCTTTCCAGAACAGAGCCATATGAACACTTCACACTTCATATGTTGCTACACTATCTTCAGTATAGTCAGCCAAATGGTTGAAGCAAAAGGGGGATTAACAGTTTGTCAGAATACCACTGTCAGGTGAATACTAAATAAAAAAATTATTTTGAACAATAATCAGTTGGTGAAAGTGCCGAGTCAGCTGCCCTGCGGCTGTGAGAGTGATGAGCACTGCAATGTCAGAGCAGTCAAAGCCTATGCAACCAACTGTAAAAACACCGGACTGCCGATAAAAGCTGCCATTCATAACTGTGAAAATACACCACAATACAATGGCTCATAAGTCTCGGTTTATTAGGAAAGGGATTTCAAACACAAGAAGAAAGCAGTCTATTCATTTTTATTGTAGACCCAGAAACAGTCTACTGTTTAACTGAGAAAAGCCTCAAGGCTAAAAGTAAACCTCCCCACACCGTAATGAGTTTTTACCCTACTTTGGACTGAAGTGTGTCAGTTTATTTCAACCTGTTTTATAAAAGGAAACTTGATTGAGAAGCTGCTCCCTGAGGAACTAAGGGTGTTATGTCCCCTCCAGCGAATGATTCATAGGAACAGGCGTGAGTAAAAGGCCAAAAGCTTATTATAAAATCTTGTAAATTAAATCAAGCTGTTCTCTAACCTGACAAAACTCGAGTTACTATTCCCCACAGGCTCATTGTTTCATAGTCCAGCTGCAGCATCACCATTGCCTAATTATTTCAATGTTGGAACTCAATGCCAGAGAGTCCGACAGTCCACCGACACCCAGGCAGTGACCGATTGTGGTGACCTACAGACACCTCCACAGCAGCACTCCCAAACTCAGAGGAGCACGTCAGGTTTAAGCCGGAATTACAAATCCGCAGGGTGGGTCACCAAAATCACCGCATTACAGACAGCCAGGATCAGTTTCAACAGTTCTAATTCCAAAACACATCTGGCCAGTCACAGTACTTCACTGCAGCAGGAGTTACCAAATGCATGAAGTTCAGAGAATTATTAGAATATTGTTCTTACCCCCGAGCCACAATAACGTCCCAGCCTTGGAGACTTGGTGTCGGGTCCGTCGAAGAGCTCCATGTAATCGTAGCCGCAGTCTGCCTCCTCTTCAATCTCAAAGGTCTGGAAGATGAGCTCCACGCCGTAGCCTTTCTCCGCCGAAATCACCCACTCACAGTCAGAGGCTCCGGGGTAGTTATTGTCTCCAAACTGGGCATGGGAGAATAGGTCCTTGGTTTTGACTTCAGCCTTTAGTTGACCTCCACACTCTGAACAGAAAAGTTGAGTTAAGTATTTTGTAGACAGAAGTGAGCTGATGGGAAACAAGACAATCTGCCGTGCTTTTGTGTCTACAGTCATCCAGTTACAAAAGGATTCTCGAACGTGTTCTGAATCATCACCCTTTTGAGACAGGGTGGTGAACTGTGACCTAAAAATCTGTAAGAACTACACCTTCATAAGGTCTGACGTGACTGACCGAAAAACAATGTGAAACTGCAAACAGGTTTTTTTTGGGGTGGTCATAATTCTTACCTGCAGTATGGGAAGCCTCAAAGCCTTTTTTCTGCACAGAATTATCAGAGAAAAAGCGAATGAACAACTTGTTGCCACTAGACATGATGGGCGGAGGCTTCTTGGTGCCACAGAAACGACCCAGGGTCGGCGCTTTTCCATCTCGCCCATCGTAAATCTCAATGTGGTCATAGGCACACTCCAGGTGGGCCTCCATATCGATCTCATTAAAGGCCTATTAGTAAACAAAATGAAGAGGAAGTTTGACTCAAATGTTAAAGACTAAAAACATGCATCTTTTAGTGAGATAGCAAAGTAATATTTCTACAAACTGCCTCTTTCACTCAGCACACAGAAGCTCCATTTTTCTTCTTTTTTTTTGCATTGCTATCTGGAAACAGTAATGCATTACTGGTTTTGTTTCAGTAAATAACCGACTCTTTATCTGTGGCACAGTGGGCAAAAATGCAGATAATAACAGAAGGGGGAGCCACACATCATCATTAACATTGCTTTAACAGTTTCTGACACGAACACAGTAAACACAGATGTCCTCAGCGGATTTAGCAATTCAATTACACAGATAAGCTGCTAACAAATAAATAAATGACTGACAAGTGAAACTGTATTGAGAGGAGGAGGTTGCGGCACGTACGATTTTGATGCGGTGACCTGGAGTGGTGGTGAGTGCCCAGGTGCATGCTTTTTTGCTGGGGTATTTATCTGGCCAGTTGGGGCTGGTAATAATACCGCTCACACTATTCACAGTGTGATCACAACCAGCTGTAAGGATTGGGGGGAAGAGAAAATGTCAACACAGTGCTTTGCAACACACTAATCTGCAACAGACTTCAGTCAAGCACTGCATTCAAACAGTTTTTTGCTCTCACCAAATCTAATGACTGCACTGACAGCAAAACACATCAAGAAGAGGAAAAGATGACCAGCCATTAAAAAAAAAAAACATTATCTGGAATACCTTCTTTGCAGTCGTGTTTGTTCTCATGCAGCACAAAACCACTCCTACACTGACAGCTGTAGCTCCCAAAGGTGTTGACGCACTCGTGCTGACAGCCACCGTTCTCCTTGGAGCACTCATCCTTATCTGCAGGATGACAGAGGGCACAGCGCTGATGACTGCTCACTTTGAAGACTGAGGGCTAGCAGATCCAAGTGAGTGAAAGCGGAGACTTGTGATGCTGTGCTGTACCCGCCAGAGGACTAACCTGAGAAGAACTGCGCTTTAAAGCCCTTCTTGGACACCGTGTTGTCAGATTTGAACTCGATGCGCATGTTGTTGTACTGAGAAGTGATAGCTTCCGGTTTCTCTGCTCCACAGAACTTCCCGTGTAGCTTTGAGTCGGCTGACAGCCCACTGCGTACCTCCACGTAGTCATACTTACAAACCTAGACAGAGAACCATGAAGAGGTCAGGACACGTTATTTGGTTTTAATTATGAAAAACAAGGAGGAGAGAAACGCTCCATTTACTATGAACAAGGAGGAATGCGACACAGTGACAAAGAGCAAAAATACAGAACAAACCCACCCATTGTTGATTTAACATAACCCCAAAGCTCACATCATTGCCCTCAGTCTCGAAGACGTCAAAGAGCAGAGTAATACGGTACTGGGTGGGGGCAACCAGCTGCCAGATGCAGTTCTTGTTTGGGGGTACTCTCGGGGCCAACCTGGACTGGTTATTGAACCATTCAGCTTGGTGATGAAACCTCCACAAGCAGCTGGATGGAAAGCATGGAAAGACACAAGGATAAACAGCTTGATACACATGCAGATGTCCAGACAAAATAAATAAATGATATCACCACATATTTTGAAAGGATTTGCTCCAAATGTTACGCTACAATCTGAAATTTCCTCTCAACAGAATAATCCTCTGACAAATGTGATTACTGCCTGACCTTTCCCCTAAAGCTTTGTAGTAGCAACACAATATACAGCACAACAACAGCAGCTGGCAATACACATTAGATCACCTGGCTATTTTTAGTTAATTTGCACTGTCAGTCCTTACCAACTAAAACAAATGCTGTGCTGACACATGGTCTTTGAAGTTATTCCATGTGTTGAAACCCAGGAATAATACTGCTGCACTGTATCTAGCCATATAAAGCACAGGCTCATTGTTCATTTGAACCCAATTTTAAAGCTGGTGTAAAATATTAAAATTAATCTTAATTTTTTTTCTTTGACCGTATATTCTTGTACGAAGCAGCACTGGCTGTAAGCTTCATGTGAAAATGTTGCATACATGCAAATGTGAATGCATATTGGGAGTGAATTATTAGTATGCTTTTTTTTTTTTTAATTAACACATTAATAAGAGAACTAAATTCAACCTTTTGCATTTTTTTTCTAAGACTGCTTTACTTCAGTTTAATGCATCTGTCTTTAATTTTGGGGTCCGTTAATTCAACATCAGCCCAACATTTGCACACACAGCAAAGAGATGAGTAGCTGGTAGACTTCCTGCAGAGGCATAAAGGGACTTAATGGTAATTTTGTGCAGCTGTGTGTTCTAGCATTTGGATCTTAAACAACAACATATAATTTTAGGTAAAATAAAGCTTTCATTGTTGTTACACAAATCCCAGAAAAGGCCGTGCCTGGCCAGCACAACCATTAATGCTGGGATCTTTTCTGGCTGTTAGGAGTAGGCCTGACTGTACTTATTGTATTTGTGTGGCTAACTCTGTAAAGTGCTTTAGCATGTAAATGACATGGTGAGCAGGGCTGGTGACTTTTCTCCCTGTACTTACCCTCACAGCTGCGCTTGTCAGCAGCCAGCTCATAGCCTGGGTCACAGGCACACTTGTAGCTGCCTAGTGTGTTGACACAGCGTTGCTCACAGCGACCATTGTCCGGCTTGGAGCACTCATCCATCTCTGAAAACACAAAGATATGGCCCTTTTAGCTGGCCCCCCTGGCTCGGTGGCTTACAAGAGAAAACCCTCCAAAACAACAGCAGAGCCAGGCAAAGAGGGTCGCACAGAAAGGTGCAAAGAAGAACACGTATATATGACATAAACTTAAAAAGGTCTTGACCTACAGAGTGAATGCTGGAACATGAAACATATTCAGATGTTCTCATCCTCCTCTAGAAGTTATCAGCACTTAAAATTTCACCTTTGAAGAAGTTTGCAGCAAAGCCAGCCTTGTTGACAGAGCCATCTGAGACAAATTTCATCCACAGATGGTTTGAGCTCGTTTTTATGTCATCCGGTTTGTCATAGCCGCAGAAGCGGCCCAGCAGAGGACTGTTCTCTGAAATCCCATCACGCACTTCTAGATAGTCGTATGCACAGCTGTCATGTCGCTCAATCTAAAGAAAAGCCGAAGATTTGGTGTTCAAAAAGGGGAGAAATTATCCATCAAATCCATAAGAAAGCATAAAATATTATTTGATTGAAAATTTTTTTTTTTTATGGATTTTTATCTTACCTCAAAAGACTGGAAGGTAAGGCCTACATGGAAGCCCTGAGCTACAGAGATCTTCCATACGCACACTTTGTTGGGCCTGTAGTCATCGGGGTAGTTGGGAGACTGGATCTGGCCATTGTCCTTCTTCACCTCCCCACCACAGATGGCTGCATGTGATAGTAAAAACAACACTGAGCTATTTCATAGCTATATCATCAGTACTTTCCGTCGGAAAAATAATGTGCTCACTGTTGATTCACTGATTTATGCACTGGGGATTAGCCGAAATGCCTTCACACACACACGCGCACACACACACACACACATCTTCCCTTTGCACGGTCTGCAAACAATAGAGCTGAATGTGCAGCCTGGCCAAAATCTGATTAATGCAGCATAAAATGCTTGACACATCAGCAGTAGGAGAGCCAAAAACGTTGGATTTTTGCTGCAGCTTCTATGCACATTGCTGGATGTGTGAATGCTCCATGCGTTCAACATGCATAGGAATAGAGGGCAGGAAGGGGAACAGGTTACCTTCATAAACAGCAGAGAAACCTTTTCCCACCCAGTTACTGCTGCTGCGAAACTCAATCCACAGCCGGCTGTCGGTGGAGATGATTGGCTCGGGCAGCTTATCGCCACAGAAACGACCTGGGACACAGGTGAAGACACAAAAACAAAGATTTGATCCTCACAGCACCTATGATAGAACTGAAATCCATCTGCACTTCACATACACAAAACACATTGCATCCATCAAAGTTCTGCCTTCAGTTTACACATCTGAACACAAAACCTGCACCCTGCTGTTACTTGCAGCAGTCGTTGGTTTTCCTAGTGACAGTAAACTACCTTAAAATGCCTTCCTATGGTAGTAAACTGAATTTTTTAATTTTTTTTTTTTAACACAAAAGTTGGCGAGGAGACATCTGAAGGTCTTGTGGCAAATTAATCAAGAAAAAAACATTCAAATTTGTTGTTAGTTGCTCTTCTAGTTCAATTACAACTGACCTTTTAGCGGTGCCTTCCTCCAGTATCCATCTCTGATCTCTACATGGTCATACCAACACAAGTGACTCCTGTACAGATCCATGGAGGTGAAGTTCAAAATGATCTTAAAAAAAAAAAAAAAAAGATAAGAAAAAACCAAGAAAGTATCATTACGGGCACAGCAGGGGCTACAGGTCACAGATTGCTGAATCTCAGATAACTATAAAGAAACCAAGCGCAACATCAGCATAAGCAGTCCGCGATCCCTGCTTAAAGGCATCTCAAATCTGATCTGACACTTTCCATAAGATTGTACCTTCTCCCCCGGTGTGACTGATATTCTCCAGATGCAGTGCATGTAGGCCGAGTATCCATTTGGGAATCCAGGAGAGGAGAAGTTCCCGCTGCTGTCCTGCAAACTGTCTCCACATCCTGTGCACAAACACACACACAAACACACAACTGCATGTAAGGCCTGATGCGCTGCCAATCAGTCTCTGTCTGAAATTACCTAAGCCACTAAAAACCAACTCTGAAGTAAACCTCCAGAAACTTGACTGCGGAGACAGATGCTTGATGCTAGAGTTATCAGACTCAATGTGAAGTAAAGGGCAACGCTTTCATGTTCAAAGGCACATCTGCTGATAATATTCCGCCACAACCCCACATCTCACCCATCCCCTCCCCCACCTACTCCAGATGATGATCACACAAAGGAAACAGAGTGTGAGACACTTTCTCTGAGCATCCTCTGAAAATAAACCTGGCCCTCTATAAATAACCCAGCCCTCTAGAGGATGTGATGCATTATGTACGTGTTACCAGTGAAAAGAAAAGAGAAAAAAATAAATAAAACAACCTTTAGTTTGACTGGCAAAACTAGGTGTGCGACGACTGATTCCAAACAATACACAGCCTCAGCGAATGACAGCGCGAGGCTCCAGCCAACTGGGGGAAAGATGCGTTTAAGGAAGCGAGGAAATAATGGATGGTAGATTGGCATATTCAGCTGTCCATCTTGAGAAGCGTTTATGCATTTACAATTACCTCTGTGCTATTTTTATCTTGAGCTTCATTTAGTAAGCGCTAAGAAAACACTCTCCTTTCCTGTTTGTGTTCAAAGCAAGAAAAGAAAACGATGAGCCCTGAGCTGTGCGTAATAACGCTTTGCACAGATCTGCCAATCCTGAGCCATTAACTAACACTCAGGCCCACTTTTGGGATGACAAACGCTCCCAGGAATGTTGCCTGAATGGGAGATCCATGGCTCTTTAAGAATTTTTTTTTCCAAGAACACGTGGAGAGACTCACTACCTCATCCCCCCGCAGCGTGTGCCACATCATCCAGTCTTCCTCAGGAGACAGAGACTGTCGTGATGAAAGAGACAGAACACTTGCACTGATATATGCAGATCCATTTAAAACGTCCACCTCTGCTCTAAAAACCACACTGGATGATCCACTGTGGTGACCAAGCACTATGTTTACTCATTCAAACTGACTGCTCAGCTATCCCGGCTTGACCTACAATTAACTGTATGACACCAAATGCATTCAGCAGAAGGCTCTTCTTCAGTATACATCTGTTAATGCCATGAATTCTGTTCATTTCAACAGCATTGAATTCTCTCTCCTCTCTGGAAGCATAAACACACAGAAAGGTTCAGAAAATTACCAGGATTATATAACTCTTTAGTGTATAGCTGTGTGGTTTACATTGTTGGGAGTAAACACTCATGTCTGCACATCATGGCTTGTACAGTCGTTTTGGATATTGTCTTCGACCAGCTGTTCTTTTGCATCTATCTGGGAAAACAGAATGACTAACTTCCTGTCCCTGGGTAGTGTTTACACTCCTCCCTGGTTGGGAGTCTGGTACACTATAGCTAAGGAATTGCACCACATCAATCGTAGATGTGCACAGCGTAAGCTGCATCTGTGAAGTGAGACCTCTCTCTCTTCCCCTCTTTCTCAGAGGTTACGTTGCGCACACATGCAAAAATAGAAAAGAAAAACCCATAGCAGATTAGAGCTGTCATTTTGGCCTTACTGGAGCATTTGTAGAGTTTGCGTGCCTGTGCAATATCCCCTTTGCTAAGTCTGGTTCTTTGGCCAATGGGTGGTCGCACTCCATTCACATCATAGCGTGGCAGGATGGTGTCCAGGAAGATGCCTCTGTAATTCAGAGAGAGAGTGAGAGACTGATGTTAATGTTGCATAAAACCCAGACTGCATGTGCACAGTCCTGCAAACTATTCCAGCATGCACACATGCCACAAAACGTGTTTGCTCATGGATTAAACAACTTGCCATCAATCAGTGCAGTTCAATCACTGTCAACATTAACTAAAGAATTAAGAGTTCCACATAGCAAGTTGAAGGGGAGTACTGACAAGTCTTAAAGCCAGAAAAAGAAAAAAAAAGAAGCGGTTTTTAGTGTTTTGTAGAAAAATTGAGCAAATCCAACTACCAGACAAGAGACACATGGAGAGCTCATTCTCATGTTTACTTTGGAATAGCGTTTAAACTGAGATTTAGGACATCAAAACACATTTTGCTAAAGATAAAATGTCCAAATGTGAAACGCCACATCTAATGTTCATCCAGCTGAAAAAGTATAACGCTTGTAACGAGATGGCACCAGTAAAACTGAACCATGAAGGCTTTTTACCTGCTGTCGACCTCAGAATCAGAATGCTCACCCACACCCATGTGGACACAAGAGTGCTTTCATTAAGATAAAGATCCAGCCGCTTGTACTATAAGAAACTACCTAATTAAGATGACTATCAAACCTCTTATCTATGAATAACCCCACTTTTGATAATGTAACTAGTCAGTATGAGCTTTGGCATACTTTTCCATTTGACCCTTGGTCACTCTCTAATGAGGTTCGTTAAAATCATGATACCATTGGGAAATGTTTCCTTGACTTTTACTCAACATACTGTATGTTCAGTGGCCACATGTGTGTGCCTAGGCTTTGAATCTCTTTGTACTACTCTGCAATTCTTTCAGATCTACTTATGTCTTTGATACGGGACTGCTGCTGCACTTCATAGTCTTTCTTTAAGGTTGAGGTCACATGGTCTGTTTTAGAGGTTAATGCTGAGATCATTTCTCACACATACACACACACACAAACACACACACACACAAAATTACTTCTGTCCTACAGATGGACCCAAAGCTAAGAGCTTAAGCCCTTCTCCAGAGTTACTGGGAGTTCAAAATGAATTGCATAAGCTGTGGAGGCAGGCACATGAACATCGGCCACATTCTTGATAAAAATCCAAAACGAAAACCATAAAATAAATGAAATTAAGTAAAACATCTGCAAATCTTTAAAAAAATAAATACATTTTTTAAAAAAAATGACAGGACAGAACAGTTAGTCCAGGAACACTCCTTTTTAGAAAGCTGCCTCACTTGACACTTTGCTAGTTTATCATCTTCATTTTTCTGTAAGTATTGGCAAGAAATGGCCTGGCTCCCCGGCTGTTCCCATGGTGACATGCCTATCAACGCCAGGCATGTGCAAACAGAGCAGCCTGAGCTAACAGTTTAGACTCTGCATGTCTGCGAGCTTCCAGGAGCCCGTATGCTGGCTGTTGGTTTAAAAAAAGTTTTAAAAAAATAATAATAATGCCACTCCAGCCGGTGTCAGAAAAGACAAAAGGGTACACTGGCAGGTCTCTATTTGAGCTGGCATTACTCCATGCACCCGTCCTGAAAAAAAATAAAAATAAAATAAAATAATAATAATATATATATATATATATATATATATATATATATATATATATATATATCGCTTGCTCAAAAGGAGGGGGAAGGCAGAGCTGTGGGTCGGGTAACACACCCCAGACAAAAAGCATGGGATCAGCTCTGCTTGTCCCCAGGAGACACAGCAAAACATCAAGACAAGCCATGAAATCTTCCGAACAACACCCGCGGCAAAGGCCCAGGCTTCCCACGGTGATTTACTGTAAAACACAGAGCAAACACACTGGCTAACAATGGGCTAACAAAGAAGGACACTGGCACAGGTAAATTAGCCAATCAGCACTGAAGAGAAAGTGCTTGGAATGACTTGTGAAAAGCCAACAGGAGCCCCTCGTCCGCTAATACAGCTCTGTGAAACATTCCCCGGCAGTGGCAGCCACGGCTCCTCATTTCTAAGCATTCTTTTTGATCAGAGGACTTTGGATAGGAACAGAGTCAGAGTTGGACTGAAAACAGATCAGGATGGATTACCCCCACATAAATAAACCCCATTGTACAGCCAGCTGTAGGACAAACTGCAAATTTATAAGATTAAGAGCCTAAGTCCAAATCATGACCTGGGAGTGACCACAGCTAAATGGACATGTGCTGAACCCACTGAAATCCAATGAGATAAAACCATTCTGTAAAAAAGCCCTCATTAAAAAAACCCATTAATTTAATAGTTGTAGTGAAATGAAGACAAAAGTTTACAGGAAGGAGTACATATGTCTCAGCTTCACTCTGTGTGATGTGCAAGAATGCACATCACACAGAGTTTGGGTTTGAGTTTGAGTTTGGGTGCACGGGGCCAGACAGGAATTTCTGTGCACTGGCCTACATCCAGCCTCAGCCTCTGTTTAGACAAAGATTCACTCTCCGCTTCCCAGTATCCGTTTGCTGCAAGAGAATGGCAGCTATCTGGGGAAGAGGCCACTACACAGAGAGAGTAACCCCGGGCATGGAAGAGCCCGGGGTGGGGAATATAAAAAATACATGCATGCACACAGCTGAGAGAAGGGGTAAGTAAGAACAGCCAACAGCTGGTTCTTATATCAGACTGAAGTAGTAATGATTATAGTCTGGGCTTACTCATTTTTTTGATTTAACTTTTGGTGCCCAGAGATCACATTACACCCACACTGACTTACTGAGGGCCGTCACAACTATTCCTGCTAGATGGAGGGACCGCTCTGAACACAAAACCAAAGTCATATCCCGCACATGACATCAGGAGATGGCCACGATATTCATACGCTTGCAAAACTCAGTTGTCACAGCTTTCAAAAATAATTTAATGTACATGGCCAAGTTGTCATGAAGCCACTTGCAGTAAGCATAGTGCTGCTTTTGTAATTATAATAATGAATCAGCAGCAGAATCAGAGTCAAAAATTCCCAAGAGGTCTATTTTGGCTTTGCAGTCATCCAGATGGTAAAAAATACTCGAAATTAACCACAGCCTAAGATGACTGGATTAAGAACCCAGGCTGACTCGTGTTGGTCATGTACCCTTTTTTTTCCTCTAGTAGGCTCCGTCATCCAACATTGTAACTTCCCTGTGATGTGCTAAGTAACAGCACAACATCTGGCAGGACTTCCCGTAGAATACAACAGGGAGTAAAGAATGAGGTCAGCTGATGACAAATTTAAGCATCACTAAGAATACAAAGAGTTCTTTTGCAAGCACAAGTTTTTCTCAGCAACAGATTTAATGCCAAACTTTCAGCTGGTTCTCAGCGGTGCTTCTTACTGACGTTGCTGTCCCAAGTCTATGATGCATATAGTCTGGAATCATGTCAAATTTAGTCTGCCAAGCATTAAAAGGAAAGAAAATGTTTATTCCTTACCATATGCAGATGGTTATTAGGCACTAAGTGTGCCAAAGACACTGTTCAAAACACCAGAGTGATATGAAGATGCTAAAATGCTCCACACCTCCAAAATGTAGGTCTCTTCAGCAGCCTTGGGTGACATCATTTGTCCCATCATGAAAGTCTCTTCAAAGACCTCTTAGGACCGTAATGACGTGGTTTATGGATGAAACCTCAAATTTTTACAAAACACTTCACACAACCTTGAAGGTGGTGTCCATAAATGTTGTTATGATGAAGCAGGGCTACTGTTGCTGAGCTAGCTGCTTTACTGGGGCTGCTACTGCACGAAAAGCAGCAGGAAACAAAGAGAGGAGCCTTAATTTAAAACAGGCAGTGTGAAAGAGCTGCCACATCCCAGACAAACACTTATACTACACCTTCAAATATTCAGATCTCACTTTTGTTATTTTAGAAATGGTAGATATTTATCATTAGAGCTCTGCTGAGTCAGCAAAAGCCTAAATTAAAGTGTAAATGATACCATTTTCAATGTCACAGGTAAACCCTATAAACAAAGACCACAGACCAGTTTAAAGTCATTCAGTCAGAGTCTGAAATGGAACCAGACATCCAATTTCTGGAAATGTGCCACTGCTGTTTCTGCTGTAGAATTTTGTAGATCGTGTTGTATTTGCTGGTGCATGTATCTAACTTTCTGGTAAAGAGGCAAATTAATTAATTAATTCTGTTTTTAAAATTTTTTTTTCTTCTTTCCAAGAACTGGAATTCATGTCACATTACTCAGTGGCTGCTCACAAACTCAGAACTGGTGCATTACACATCAGTGCAGTCATGAAACATGGAAATGGAAAATGAGACGATGGGTTAAACGAGCAGAGTTGGAAATAGTTCAGTCTGACTCGCTCAGAGACTAGTTCTCGTGTCTAGGGCTTACGGAGGTGAACTTTGGTTTTGGCTCCTACCTGGAGAATGTGTTTCTGGCATAGTGCATGATGCTGTCAAAGTCGTAGACTTCTCCCAAAGAATCCACCTCCCCCGGCTCCATCTTCAAGAAGTTATACTCCTGTCCTGTAGAAGAACAAATTCATACTGTGAACTCTTATGTCAGAGGTAAATCTAGACTCTCAGGATTGGTTTCATATGTGGTTCAACAGTAATGAAAACACTAATAGAAATCTGCAAGTTTGGGGTGTTTTATTCTTAGCTCAGACTGTTTGAATTATTGTGTGACTCTTATTATTTTGTCTCTCTCTCTTTCACCTACACACACATTATTGCTGAGGGATCGCTGAGAGGCCTGAGGTCTTACCTGGTTGGATGTTGTCCCTGATAATGCTGACGTGATCATCTCGATCAGGCCTCGTGTGTTCGTGCCAGAACCCAATAACATGACCTAATTCGTGCACCACAATGCCAAACTTGTCACAGTTTTTCCCTATGGATATGGCCTGGGGCCCCCCTCCGCGGCGACCCACATAGGAGCAGCACCTATGAATCAGTGAGCAGACACACATGCAAACACAGCAATGTAGTGTGTAAGTTAAAACACTGACTAGACTTTATGCTTCACTTAATTTTAAAAAAGAAAAAGAGGAAGTGAGTGGAAAAAAAGGAGGTTAGCAAGGAGAGAATAAAGGAATGTGTGTCTGGCTCTGTCATATACAATAACTAATATTTCAACATGCTGCTTATGTATATGACAAAACTAGAAATCACCTCAATAACTCGTCTGTTTTATAGTTGACACACGAGTCTACGCATACAGGAGTGACATTCATTCATCTGTCTACTAGTGCAAACGCTGAGAGTGAATGTGGAAGCCGGCTGGCTGCAGCGCTCCATCTCAGTGTGACATGAAAGGTTCAGTGTGGGAGCCTGCAGGATGGGCACACACATAATGGCTCTGTGGGCCAGACAGCCGCTCTCTAATTACAGCGAGCCAAGTCAGGCTCTCCTGAGACACGCCTTGAACTTCGCACAGGACAGATGGGGGCTTGCTGAATATGCAGCAGAGTCAAGCGTTCCCACTGCTAACCACTGCTGCCTGTGTGGATAATGTCATCCTTGTTTCTCCAGAGGCCAGCTACCAGGCTAAAAATGGCTTTAAACAGTTGGCTAGAAAAAGTTCAATTCCACGAGCTGCATCCTTTTTTCTGTTAGTGTTGAATGATATAAATCAGCGGGAGGGGTACATTTTGAGTAATGACATAATGGTATCCGGCGGTGAGGGTGATGTGCCCCCCTGGAAACCTCTTTAACAACAACTCTGACCTCCGTTTCTCAAAATCCCAAATTAATAGGTTCCACTGGTTTGCATTACCCAACACCAAATGTTTTTTAATGAAAAACTGTTTCACGATGACTTAAAAATTTTTTAAATAAATAAGAGCCCTGCACATCCAAACAGGTTGTCAATAGTCGCTTAGCAACGAGAGCCACCACCAGCACTTCCCCTGCGTATCTGTTTAAAGAGAAATGCTGAGTGGACACTGAGCCCGACTTCAGCAGAGTGCAGCAAACAGGGTTATAGAGAGGCTGAGGAAGTCTCTCCCCTTGTGTCCTGTCCTGCACACCGTGTATGACATAAGAGCTCAGTGACTGATGCAGTGCGATGATGAGGCACAGGAAATTCCTGGCCACCAAAAGGCTTGCTCTTTCAGGACTGGCAGGGGGGGCAGGAAGAAAAACAAAACAAAACAGAATTTCGACTGACTGCAGAGAGTCTGCAAAGAGAGGATGAACAATGATGAAACTCTGCTGAGCAGGAAGCAAGGAAAAGTATTAGGGCGCTAATTAATTAGCTGCAGAGGCTGAACAGAAACAAGCCATTGTTCAGCTCATACTGTACATGTGGGGAGCTGAAAACCCCACTGACTCACCCACATGGTCGGTAGGTGAAGACAATATAGCTCTCCTCAGTCGTCTTCTCTATAAAGGTCACACAGGTGTGCTTCTCCCAGTGCCGCATGGCTTGGCGGAATATAGCCCGCTGGCTGCCTGAAAGGGATGTCAGAGAGGGTGAGAAAACACAGTCAAACAGCATTTCATGGAAGAATGGAGATGAATAGAAACACACAGGACAGACGGGGCTTATAAAGTAAAAATTGTCCCAAGCTGAAAATGTGCTTCTCACCTTGTTAACCGCCATAAAAGGATTCAATTTAGAGAGTTCCTTAATCTTAAAGTTCTTGTGTCAAGAATTGAATATTCGCTTTGCTTTTTAATAAAATCCCCCATCACAACTACAAGCATATAAATTTTAAGGTGATGTAACAAGATCACACATTACCACAGTGTGATTTTTATTTTTCAGCAACATCCCCTTTCAGAAATTAATGTTGATTTCTAGGAGCAAGACACTCTTCGAGGTACCATGTACTTAAATTTTACAGACATACAGTATTGTTTCAGAGATTATGGCTTCTGATGATTCATGGCTTTAAATGAACAATGTTGATTATGTTTACCACATCTGTCATATGTGAGTACATTAAATGTTACTTACCACTAAAATTACCACTGATGACATAAGGAATGACACCCTCAGGCCAAATGCGCTCTGGTCTGGATGTGGCAGCTCTTTTCCTGCGGTGTGCACCGTGCCTCCTTTGATGATTTGAACCTGAGGATTTTGCCCAAACAGGAGACAAAACACAGATTCAGTGCATTTCTGGGCCTGACAGAACAGCCATTTCTCCAATATTTACACAGAGATAATAAGGTGCACCTCCTTAGCTCCTTAGAAGATAAATTCCGCTTTTATTCCAAAACCAAAGGTCTTTCTTCCCGGCTTGAAGGCAGTTATATTATTACTGGTTGGTTATTAAAAAACTAATTTAGGAAATTACAATAATTCCATCAAAAGACATTTCTTCAAATAACATTGTACTTCTCATTGCGCACTCAATGAATTTTTATTAAAGCTCAGTCTTTTCTTCTTTCAAATTAATTTTAATGTCAGTCAATCACACACATAAATGCTACCATGGAGACTAAGCCCCCCCCCCACCTAAACCTGATTATTATTAAAGAAACATCCATATGTGAACCTGTTTGCAGAACAGATATTAGATGATTCAAGTGCATAACAGAAACAGAAGCCACCACAAGTGGATTTAAGGTTAGTTAGTTGATGGATTAAACAATGCATCTTTGTAGAAAAACAAACAGTAACGGTTTATCTGATGTAACAGTTGCTACTGTGGTTTAATTTGTATCTTTAAATCTGTATTAGGACACCAATTTAGCTCACAATACAGCAAACAAGGTGCTAATGATTTATACTTTAACAGGCAAAAAAGAAAAAAAAATCTGTTTTTAACAAGAAATACCATCAGCATGTTCCCTTCTATTTGTAACTTTGTAACCACATTCACATACTAATAATTCTAAGAAACTGTGACATTAAAATGATCTAAATATTGACTGTGGATAACACACTGTGTTGCAACATCACACAAAATCCCCCTTTTAAAAAAAAGCAGAAGTTACTCCTTTCCTTGCAAGGAGACTGATTAAATCTGTAGGCGTGAGATTACCGAGAATCGCTGAGAAAGACCTTTAAATCTATGCAGTATGTGAATTTAATGGGCGTGTTGGGATGAAGAACCAGTTTTATACGAGCTGTTGTAACTTTACATTGTTCTTTTATTTGACTCAATCCTTTAGCATTTAATGTATTATAGAGAGCTGGGACGTCTATACAGTTTCCAGATAAAGGCTCCAAAAACTGATTGCACTCAGTTTTTCATGTTGCAGCAAAGGCGTGTAAAATAAATATGTCATTACTGTGAGTTCTATTGAGGAAAAATTGCAGAATCCACTTGATATAGGGATGCGTGTCCCTGTTCAGAAATGTATTAAGACCGATGTAACATCTATTAGAAAACACCTATTAACATGCTGATAGTGGTGCTTTGTGGTTGAGATACAAACAAACATTACCTACTTCCTCGATGTACATCTATTAAAAACTTTATTGCGGAAACTTCACTCGGATGACCCCGATGAAGGCCTGAAGCTGAAAAAACAGGCGTTGGTTGTCGTTTCATAGCTATACTTGAAACTGTGCGACTCACCCATCTTCTCTTAGTATATTTGATTAACATGCACACCATCATTTGCAGCACGCTATTTAATTTGCTGGAACAATGTGTTCTGTTGAATTTCAGTCCGCAGGAGTAAATCTTAGCAGCCTGGTGAGATCAATTAACACGTACACTTGTGCATGTGTTGTGGAAAAGGCTGATAACAGCCAAATCTACTCAGTTAACTGATAAGAAGTGCTGGGGAGACAAAACTTGTGCAAGATGTGTTAATTAAAATTAAATGATTAAATCTATCATTTTCATTCATAGTTACACAGGGAATGTTCTGGGGTTTGTGGTTGTTTTTAGTTTTTTTTTAGGTCAAAGGCTTCAACCGAAGACAAAGTACACAAGATATTTAATGCGACATTTACGGTGACCCGACAAGTGAGAAAAATGACATATCAAAATTATCTTGACTACAAATTAGGATCGACACCTGTGTTGGGCAATCAGGTATTGATACTGAAGTGTGCAGCCCGAGGTGCCAAACGTTGCTGTGAAAGTTGCTCAGACTTGATGTGTTTTTAAAGACAACCACTTTGTGTAATACCATCATACTGACTGTGTTTCTCCATTTCAAACTATACCTTTCCACTACAGTATACTGAAGTATACAGATGGTTATTTAAAGGTGAGCGTGTACTCGCAGTCTGCTTGTTTCATTCATGAGTCGTGAGTTCTCGTCTTAATTCTCTGCCTCGGGTCAAAATTTATCCCAAAAACCAAACCAACTCTGGTGAACCTCCTAAGCAGCTGAAAATTATTTATAATCCTCTAAAGTGTTCGCTTTTCTCTGCGCACTCATTAACTCGAACAAATGGCAAACGGACACTGCTCAAGCGCACAACAATGTGGATACACTTGTTGATTCATGTTCCTGCTGACTCACAGCGGTTGCTTAAATTGCAATTTTCTCTTTGAGAACATGAACCTAACAAAGCCCAGAAATCATTCTTGAGCATGATGCTACAGGTGTAGCAATGTAGTGATATCATGACAGTTGTAGGCATCAACCTTTGAAGAGAGCTCATTGAAAAAATACAAAGCTGCCTTCTGGCAGGTGCTGCCACTGTCTCAGTTCAAGAGGTTGGAGTGATTTTACAGTTGTAGTGTTGGCACAAAATGTCTTTGTATGTAATGATCGCCCAGACAGACACCAACAATGTGGGATCCTTGTTCATTTCTTTTATTACAAATGTATCTAGACTGACAATATAAACCACTTTGCCTCTGTGCCACAATAAGAACATTTTACCTCATGTTGTAACCTTGGTGGCTATGTCTTTTTGTCCATTGTCCTTACCTGTGTTTGTGCGATTAACAACCTGGACAGTTCTCGCTGCCAAATCTATTATTCTATCCACTTTAAAGAGTCGCAGGTCCTCCTCGTCCAGAGCAATGTCTCCCAAAAAGGCAGCTGCAATAGACAAACAGAGAAAGCACATGTCAGACTGTGTGTAAGGCGATCCCACAATATGAAGCATCCGTTTGCACTGTCCTGTAGCCTCAAGCTTTTCCTGCTGCTCAGACTGGGAAGTCCAGCCAAAACTCTTGAGCAAGGTCCTTAGGATGAAACACACAAATGAAAATATATATTTCACTGCTTTCTGGACTCTGGCTCCATTTACCCTTTCTTTGCAGTGAAATACAAGTAGAGTTGTGAAACAGAAGCATGTCAGCTTGGATAACAGGAAGGCTGCCTTGTATTAACCCAGTTACAAGACAGAAATCAAAACAACAGAGTGAATATGGCTTTTGCAATGCACAGAGTGTGAACTCAGTAACCTACTGACATGATTTATGGAAACAAGTTGAGTCCAGAAGGTAACAAAACGCACTGGTCTGCGGCACACTCGGATAGTTAATGGAAGCTATCAAATACGTTACAATGGGACACTGACATTGGCTTGATGGAGTAATATGGGGCACCTTGAACAAGTAATAGCTCTTTAATGGGGCCAAGGACAAGGAAAAATAACTAAACAGTCCCACTTGATGAGGAATGTGTTTTATTAGATTTTTTTTAACTAAAATGTCCTGTTGCTAGAAGTCCTCTCCACAGAGACGAGGTGCTCCGTTTTACAGGCTTTTAACCACCAGCAAATTTCCGGAATTTATAGCCAGGCCATGCAGGAGCTGGGATGGGGGTGGTGTCTGCAAAGGGTCTGCACTGTAATCTATTGCTAACCAGGAGATGACAACTGGAGAAGGAGGAGATTCTGTCCCGAATGTAGTTCTGAATAGGGAAGGTGGCTGTGGAGTGGAAAGCAAATGACAGCCTTTCTGCATGCTTGTTTGGTAGGTTAGTGTGATGGAGGTGGAGACCAACCCCTCAGGGGCAAGAACCCCAGAGAACCATTAAAATGCAGAGTAAATGGGAGGGATTTACAGTGGCTGTGTTTGTCAGAAGTTTCAGCTTGTGATCTTAAATCAGTCGCTCCAATTCAAGGTGTCCTTACTGTAAAAACCACTAGAAGCTCATTTAGTGTTGTTATTCTGAGCTCAGAATTTTATTTATTTATTTGGCTTTCTTTAAATACAAAACAAAAACTTCCCCAGAAATTACATTTTATTTCCTGTACTTGAAAGTTTTACCGAGGTCTGAGACAAGAGAGAAAGGGATTAAAGCACAACAGTGAGACAAAAGAAAACCCCCACTTGGCTCTGGCATTCAGAGGAGTATTATTGAAACAATCTGGAGCAGGCTTTGGTAGATGCAGGCTGGTTTTCACCCTGAAGGTCTTACAAGGATACACAGCAGAATGACTTAATTAGAGGCTAATGACACAATAGGAAAAGGTGTTGGTCACAGCTGGCATGGCAGAGCATGCAAAGAGGGTTCCAGAGGTCAAAGGATCCTCTAATTTGTGCCAGCAGAAAAAAAAAAAAAACAAGAAAAAAAAAACACTGACTGCCTAAATCTGAGAGACAAAACAGACCTCTCCGAATCAGGACTGATACTGACAGCGACTGCCAAAAACACTACTGTTAAGAGACAGCAACCAGATGTTATGCAGTGCAGGACAAACAGATCTGACGACAAAAGGACTTTTTTTTTAAAAAAACTTTTATCTTCAGATTATTTGATTCCCAGAACTGAGTGCTGAAAAGCACAGAGAGTACTTAAAGAATAAAATTCCAAATTCTTATTTAAGACAACAAAGAGAATGTATGAAAACACTTCTTTTCCCTCTATACTGAAGCAGAAAAATCTCAACAACTGGATGATCTGTCCTTTCACGTGTAACAAACGTTACTGCATGTTATGTGAAAGCAGTGACCAAAAACTAAGGTGCAGGCTTTCACCCACCCCCATGCAGTTCACAGAGGGCTGCGCTCACTGAGTCCCAATCATCCACAACTGTTCTGGAGACAGGCCGGTTAATCCGCAGTGTCATTGTTCTCAGACAACAGTGGAGAATGAAGTGAGCAAATGCACAGCCCGGTGGCATTATGAACTCATTTCCCTCAGGCGCAGCAGTCGTCCTGGAGACGCTGTTGCAGGTTTATGGAAAGACTCTCAGGGATTGTGAATTAATCCCCTTGTCTCCTGGCTTTAATTATCCACAGACACACGGTTTTAGGATTCTTTTGTATACAACTCTGGGCTGGGAATGAGGACAGGCTGTGGAGAAAGGTGATAAACTTGCGTGGAAACAGAGCGCTGACATGATGTAAAGTACAAACACAGTGAGATGGCAGATTACAACCAAATTAGTATGGCAGATGGCAAGTGATCACCATAGAGTACAGTGCTCCATTGCTTTCCAAACATTTTTCATTACCTAAATGACAACAGCTGCAACTAGAATAATATTAATAATATCTACGCAGAATAGTTGGGTAAATGCAGTGTGGTTTCTCTCTGTTTTTGTCAAATAAAATAAATAACTGGGTTCAAATCTGTCTATGTACATACAATATATCTTTGAATTGATGGATTGAAAAAAAATGACATCTGATGAAGTACGACCTCCCCCATCACTTTTTTTTTTTTTTAAGTTAATCTAAACCATCCTAATCCTTCTCATCTTGGACTGCCCCCTCCCATCAATCAGCATATCCAGTCAGATTACACATGAGACCTCAATCAAATTAATCCCATTGATTCATGTAATGCCCTAGCCTCGACCTCTACAATGTAAAATACTCCTGAACTATTCCCATAAATCTCCTTCTGTGAATATCACCACGACATCTGCCACTGAAACCTGCACAAACATCAATACTAAGCCTAAACAGGCACTGAAATCAGCCTATATTTAGAAGGCCAGGTCCATTCGGAGCCGATGGTTTACAGCATTTCCCCATACTGTATGTGACCCAGTGCTTGTGAATGGGGGAAAGGCTGGCTAATACTGCAAGCATGGAATGCATCACAATACCCCGGCACCGCCTTTCACCACTGTGTTTGCTAACAAATGCTGCAATTTGAATTCCAATAGAGGTCAGTGGCATATTCAGTTAAGGCAATTACCATGTGATGAAAGTGCATCACTAAGTTTTCCCAGGGCACGCGCACACACACACACACACACACACAGCTATTGTCTCTTTACCCACTGTTTAAAATTGAATCACAAAGAGAAAAAAAAAAGTCAGGAAGAAATGTCTGTGGAACATGAATATTGAGACAGACTAAGGAATGATGAGCAATATGCAGGTCAGTTGTCCATTGTAAAAACACCAGCTGTTTTATTTTCCTGTTTTTTTTTCTCAGCAAAAGCTTACTATGACATTTCCTAACACTGCAATTTGAGCACAAGGCATGAGAAAGAAAAACTGCATATCTGCAGTATGCTCACTTAAAAAAAAAAAGAAGAATGTAACAAACGTGTAATTAGAAGCGAGCTTCTGACGAAGTCACAAACTGCTGCTTGAGATTCAAGCAATTATTTTCCAATAAAAGCTTGACGTCTCATCGCCCACAGCTGCGATCAAGCCCGAGTTGCTGTCATCACCCTGCAGCTTCTATCATATTGACGGAGGGGCTTCAGTTGCAAAGGGCACACAGTGAGAGACTGCCTCCCCTTTAAAATTTCACACTCCATCAAGCCCATTAGCAGATTGGATTTCTCAGCTCATCCCTGCCACTGATTACTGATATAACCTACTACCGGTCGAACTACCTCTAATGATTCATCACCTCGCCAACCATTTGTCCCCCCCCCCCTTCCTTTTCTTTTTTTAATGTCTGCTCTACACACTACTTGAGCTCCTTGTGCAGATGAATAATTCAGCGGCAGACCGTGAGGATCCTCACCTTTGACAAAATGTGTTTTCACCATCCAGGCTCAGTATTTCTGGTTTGGACTGCTCTTTGCTCACACCGTTTCATGTGAGTTTTTCTCAGAACAGATGTGCAAAGGAAAGTTTAAATGAGTTTGTGGGTGAACTTAATCTAGGAGTAATCTTTTAACTCATCACTTTCCATGAATAATAGCCATCTGCAGCTAAAGAACACACCTTTAGTATTCACTACAGGTGGGGGTGGGGGTGGGGGTGGGAGCCATTTCTTTCACATGAACAGCAACACAGCACAGATGAATCATTTAGGTAAAACTGAAGAACGAAGGAAAAACTGTCAGATTGCTCATCATTCCAGGGCAATTAGGTATCATTTGAACCACTTGAATGAGTATTTGCAAAGCATTCAAACCCTGTACTCGTCCTTGGCTTTAATGTAATGCAAGATTAGCTATTACTTAGCTCTGACGACAAACATATTGTTCCAACTAAAGCCCCGAGATCACGCCTATAGATTGGCTCACTAATCACTTGAACCCTGCGGAGAGAGAAGTGGCGGGGGCTCTTTAATGTAAAAACAAACACTCAGTGTGGGCTCGGCTATACAGCCTACATTCCATGATAAAAGAACAGCATCTGCTAAAGTGTTGCTTGAGGGCCTTGTCTTGAAGTTCAACAGGCAGCCCCATCACCCCAAAGCAGGAGTCGGGGATAGAGCTGGATAATGAGCGGCATCTGTTCTCAACTGCCATTTTCAGCCACTCTGATTTTAAAAAGATACAATATCCTTAGAAACAGGATGGCAACATGTAGCTGGTGAACATTTTTATGACAGATTTTACAGTGAATCTACACAATTGTTAATATTTGTGAAAGGACAAAAGCATCAAAAATATACAGCAAGGCTATTTTAAATGAATGAGTCACAGTCAGATGCCAAAGGTGAGGGGCGATGGAAATGCCATAACTCTGTTGACAGCGACAAATTTTTCATGAGCAGAAAGCAGACTGCGGTGAACGCACCTTAGCCCCTTCATGAATGGCTTACACTAACCTCACCTGAGATAGTGTGGCACAGTAAGACCGGCCTGCCCTAAATCTTGCTGCCGTGATTTCTCTTGGCACAAAGTGAATGGCCTAGTCTGTGTGGAGTGTTTTGGCCAGTCAGAGTGAAATGGAAGAAAACTACTTGCATAAGTGAGGGCATGAGAAGAAAGGGGTGTAGAGGTTGACCTGTCTGCAGCTGAGGCCACAGCAGCAAAAAAAAGCTCAAATGCAGAAGCCTCTGAGGATTTTGAGCTAGGGCAAACAACCTGCTTTTTGGATCTTTGGGGAAATGATCCATAATAACTTCTCAGCATTTTGTAACTCAAGTGGTCTGAGGGGGAACCTGGACTCCTGCACTTTCTCCAGGCTCTGTTTTCAGGCTGGAGAAAGACTAGCCGGGATTGGAGACTTTGGCCAATCACAGGTCGTTTCATACCTATAGTCCAGTTAATGTCCAATGCAAATCGTGTCGAACATTCAACCTCATATATATATATATATATATATATATATATATATATATATATATATAAATATGTCTGCAGTGCACGTGTGAAAGTGGCTTTCATTTTAGACCCGTGCCATATGACGCGTGAGCATGTGCCAATGCTCAGAGCAGAGCGGGGAGAGCTGCAGGAGAACTGTTGTCTATTTTCAAATTGCATTTGTACATTTCTCCCTGCTGCAGTTTTAATGTGCACAACGGTCAGCCCACTCAGACAATGCTGTCACAGAGTATTCAGTAGATTAAGACGTCTGCTTCATGAATGAATGCATGCATTCAGCCAGTGACTACTTTTACGATTATCATCTAAGCAGAGAAGATAACAAAAGTATGACTGATTTTCATCCATTTTTCATTCTGAAAATGAGTGGAGCTAATCTCAGTGGGTTGTTAGAGTCTTAAATGTTTTCCTGGGATGCTGCCAAGTTAGGACTTCTGCAAACTAAGGAATTTTCCACTGGTTAACTCCTAAATAGAAGGCATAACTTCAGCTTTATTGCACTGTTGGATTAAATCGGTACATATCTCCCCCCCGGACAGTGATGAGTCGTTTAACCTTTGTTAATGTTAATATTTTTTTTTAGAACATTTTCAACTTAACTAGGGGAGATTGGCTCATGTGAACACCTTGCTAAGTTGACTTTGAATATGAAGAAATAAAAAAAATAGTCCACAGCCTGCTCACTCAGCCATACTCAGAATTAAGAGTGGATCAGAATATTAGTAGCATTATATGAAGTCCTCTTGCAATGATACACTGGTGCCATATTGTTCTTTTTAAATTGAAACTGCTAAAACGCATTTCCCAGACTTGACTAGGCCAACCAGAGTCACTACTTCATGACTCCTCATGATGGTACTTGAGGGTAAAGGTGGGGTAAGTGAAAGGAAGGAAACTAACTTGCTGGGAAAAAGAAACTCCCAGGGGGAGGAGGGGTGGCAGGCAGCATGGGAAAACAGAGATAATTGAATTGACTAATTATAAAATTGAATGATGACACATTAACACACACAGGCACACACACAGATACCACAGTACAGTGAACAGGTAAATCCCTGCCTTTGGCCTTTAAGAGTATTTTCTTCTTCTTCAGTAACGGATACCGTGAGCTATTGTAGAAGGTTGTCATGTAACGCATCAAGTAGCTGTATCACAATACTTATCAGAAGTCAAAATACTGAGATGGCATCATACAGAGTTGTGATTTCCAACCCTACTTTACAAACATCCGGATGGGACCCATTTGGTTTCAAGCAGACAATTTCACACATGTATCTAAAAAAAAAAAAAAAAAAAAAAGTTCTGACACTGAAGAATTATGCGAAGCAAGGACAGCCCTACAGAGGACGAGCGCACACTCCTCCCGGCTGTAAGCATTTTCCTGGGCGGAAGCAGCAGAACATAAAAATGCTGACCTCTAGCCACAGAAAGCGATCAGATTGACTCATGGTGATGCGCTTGAAAAATGAGAAAAGGAGAAAAATCAATAATCCAAAAACCATCCTTGGTGCCTAAAGACACAAGCCTGGGGTTTTTCTAGAATGAATGTCTCTGATGCATTAACTGAGTGAGGAGGAGTGAGGAGATCTTGGACATTTTGCTGCTTAGTAGGAAGAAGAAAAGCAGGTGGGTGTTGAAAGAGATGCAGACTGGGAGGGTTAGAAAGAGTGGGAGTTCGTACTTGTGACCATCTCCCAAACACACGTCTGCAGACCTGCCCGAAGGAGACAGCAAACAAAATCGCACTCGTGACAACTCGGACAAACTGTAGCGCCAAATAATGATAACATCCTGACCCAGATAAACACGGGTCATGACTGGGGATTACCAAGCGATGAGACATTTCTTTTATTTGCCAACATTTTCTTTAAAAAAAACAAAACACGCAAGTAAAATCCCTGGAAATAGGAACAGCATCGTCAGTTTGCGGCTGAGTATCAGAGTTATTAGTGTCCAGTTGATCCATACTAGAGATCCGCTATGAGCACTTGAATGACTCACAGCAAACAGGAAAGCAAAAACGGGAAGGAACATCATCATGATCTGTACATGAGACACGGTTCGATCACCTGTCTTGGTCATATTTACGTATAATAACAGAACAGTCTTTATATTTTCATCACTCCTCTTCTTTGGGGGAAAAGTGCAGGGGAAAAAAAAGAGACAGTTTGGTAACTAAAAGTAGGAGGACTGAATTCTGTTGTATAACTGTCTGACACATCAGAGACAGTCAAATGCTAAAAATCAGTAAGCACTTCCAGGACTTTAGAGGTCACTGTGACTGAAGCCAACTCTCTGTATCTGTAACCTGAATACTTTTACCAGATGGAAAATGCAATCTGTTCAAACTTCCCCAAAGAGATTTGGCAAGACAGTGAGATCAGAGTACAAAGAAAGAATTAAAAAAAAAAAGAAAAAAAAAAAGATTACAATGACAACTCAGATATTCTTTGGCAAGAAAATGGAAAAATTATGCAGGTCTCACCACAGGCAGAAGCAGAACAAATACAGTATACAACAGAAGTATGTTACACCTCTGTGAAATATGCCCAGTGAGGTATTTGCTTCATGATAAATTTTTAAAAAATTAACAGGTTAGATATTAAAAATACAGGTCTCATTCTGCCTTTGGAGACAATTCCAGCTCCTCTTTGATGGAGGGGTCATGCCGCTCTACCTTTCTATTAGAAAGGTGCTCCTCTGGATTCAAGTCAAGCGACACACTTGGACAGGCCACCATTTTCACTGTTTTTTGTTTTTGTTTTTTTACTTTAATTCTGGCAGAGGGTTTTGGATCATCATCATACTGGAATATTCGTCTGTTCCCAGGCTTCTGGAGACTGGGAGTCAGTATTTTAGTGCATCTACAGGCTGTTTCGCCTTCACAGCAACACTCGAGCAGTTCAGTGTCATCGCAATCCCACCTCCACTGTGCACCAGTCCGTGCTGGATGCACCCAGTCTGAGCTGGACTAATTGATCTTGGTTGGACCAAAGAATACACTCCCAGTATTATTAATCAGGCTTCTCTTTATCTTCTTTAGCTAAGCTTAATCTTGGGATTTTTTTGTCAAAGAGCAATCAAGGTTTTTTTTTTTTTTAATTTCTTGTATGCCCTCCATAGAAGTTAACATCATACAATATCCTTTACTTTGGGAGATATCAAACAAACTGATTTCCACTGATAATCCCCTTGCCAACTCCAAAGCACTCGTCCTTTTGTTTTTCAGAGCCAAACAGTGCAAGCAGAGCACTGTGTGTGCCCTTGGGGTCATTTTAGGAGGACGGCCACTGCAGCTCTGATTAGTGGGACTACGGCCTGTGCCGCCTGATTTCTGCCGTAACTGCTTTTCACTTGGTAACTGATCTTCCTGTAGGTTTTTCCCCAATCTGTGCCAAATCTTGGGAGTCAGATTGTTCAATTCACAGACATGAGGAAAGCCAGGGCCCATAGTTCATTTTTCACAGCAGCCATTTTGGCATGTAGCACAAGGTAAGCACAGGTCTACCTGATAAAATCTGAATTATGCTTCATTTAGTGTCACAGCCATCCCAGTGAACCCATGTGAGCAAAACCAGGGCTTTTACCCAACTAAATGGAACAAGGCCACAGTGGGTTATATCAGTAATACCTATGGTAACCCTGAAAGGACATTTCAAAATGGCTGCTGTGAAAAGTTCTGCTTTTCAGTTCATTTTCTAAAATAATTTTAAGGAAATGCGACTAACTGCAAATCAGAGTTGTGATGAATTTGTTTCAGCAATTACACAATGTTTAACTTTTGCGTCAGTTCGCACAGATCTGAGAAGCTCTGCTGCGTTATTCAGCTTCACTTTGGGAGCTTGTGTTTAGTTTTACAGTTTGAATACTCAAACGTAATGAAATTACTATAAAGTACTGTAAAATTATTCTTTTTTTTAATAGGTGTTGTAGAGGCCTACACTGACTTCTGCTCTGTACTGTATTTATGCCTTTAACAATTAAAGACAACCGCCAGCAGAAATATACGTGCATAAATATCTAAACTCGACTGTACTCTACTTTCCCCCCTCCTCCACTTTGTTTTAAGTGGCCGCGCAAACAACCGGTAGGGAGAAAACAAACAAACAAAAAAAAAAAAACAGGAGATCTGTGCATTGACAAAAGCGGCCAGCAAGGGAGAAGAAGTCTTCAAATCAAACTGCAGAAATCCTTTGTTTTCCCCACCAGCGCTGACTTTTCTCTCTCTTTTTTTTTTTTTGCTATAACAGAGCAGACAGCCCGCAGGAACGATCTGATCACATCCTGAAGCGTGATTGCAAACAGCAGGCTGCAACTTTTCCACGGAAAACTACCCCCCCCCCAAAAAAAAACAAAAAACAACAAAAAAAACCCCAAACAAAACAAAAAAACCCCAAAACTTTTCATGTGTCGTGAAATGCATTCATAAACCCCTTTAACCGATGCCTTTTTCATCCCTATAATCCACGCAGCCGCTCTCTGAGCCGAGTTCCGCTGTGCGCCTCAGATGTTTCAAACTGTAGAAACTATGTCACTTAGTACAAAACAACCGCACATAATGTTCCCCCAAGCCTTTTAAAAACTATATCCACTACTGTCATCTCTTTAAAAGCGCTTCTTTTGCCGCTCTCTGCCGGCTCCACGTAGATTCGTGGCGTTTTTCCCCCTCCACAGAAATATGTTTGTTTTTTTAAATCACATACAGTACTGCAAATAAACGTGTGCAAATCTCACCAGCTTTACAGGGATCCTTGTAGTCGATCGTCTCTGATGTGGCAGTGGGTTCCACATAGTAGCCTGGATCGATCGCGTCCAAATCGATCGCCAATATCACGCCAAGACATGATAGAAGAAACAAACACCTCGCCGAGAGATCCATGTTTGTGGAGGTGAAACGGCGAAAGCCGAGGGATAAAGGTAGAGGGAAAGAGAGGGACAGAGGGAAAAGAGAGACAGAGAAGTGAGAAAGAGAGACAGAGTGAGAGAAAATGGGAGGTTTTTCTTTTTTTTCTTTCTTTCTTTTTTTTTTTTTTGGTCGGGGGGACGAGATCCCTTTGGAGGGCGGGTTTTAAATCCAGCCTCTCTCCGGTGTTTTCTTGGCTCTGGGGGCAGTGATTTCTCTCCTCCAGCCGGAGCTGCGGGCTAGTGCGGAGAACTGCTCGAGAAACTTTGATGATATGGCTGCCCCGCAGGGGCGGAGAAAATCCCCAATTACCAGCGACGCACGTGTGAATTTTTATTGTTACCTTGTAGGTGCGTGAAGAGCGCGTGAGACAAGAAACTGGTCCGCTGGGAATTTCTCTTTGTGAGGAATTAATACTGTGATGGTAGTTTCCCCTCTACTTTGCCCTATTAACGGTCATAGACCTAAAATTCAATAACAATCGACCAAAGTACTATTTATCTCCCCGGAAAAACCGCTCTGTAAATATTACAAACCCCCAGTTTAAAAAAAAGTTCGGCTACACTTTGCGCGTAAATGCATTTTTTTTGGATCGTTTTGCACTTTAACTTGTCCCCTCTCTCTGCGCTCTTACTTCCACGAGCGCGAAACAGCTCAGCAGAAACGTGCGCAATTATTTAGACACGCACACTCGTGAACGGTCGCCCACTCGCACTGTCACGTGCACGCGCACACGCGGACAAACAAACAGACGTGCTCGACGCTTCTGGAGTAAAGAGTCACAGAAGTGATTAGTGCGCCACCTGTTGGTAATTTTACAGGACACATTTACGCAGGTTGCACAGATTCAAGAGAGCTAATAATTAATTTTGAAAAAAAGATAAACATAGAGGACAGCCTGGGTTTCCAACACTGAAAAAAAATTGCCAGTCATAAGTCAAAATTTAGGGTCAAGTATCTTAAAATTTCAAATTGACTTCCGTTATCAAAAGTCTGAGAAATAACGTGAAATTTTGGATGCCATTTTTTAAGTAGCAGAAACAAGCTTCCATACAGAGTTTAGCAAGACATATTACAATACTACTACTACTAATAATAATAATAATTCATGAATCCTAACAGAAGGTCTCACAGCAAAATTGTTAACCTTAATCCTAGCAACAAGGTAGCTTTTATCTCACAGGTGCTTTATTCTATCAATGCAAATTTGATCCACTTTGTCAATTCATTTCTTCCTCACGGCTTCATATCAGGTTAGTGTTTCATGTAGTGATTTTAAAAATATATATATATAAATTCAAACTGCAGTCCTCAGACAAACCAGTTTTCCACTCATCCCCTTTTCTTGAGTTCATGTTTGATGGTAATGGTTTGTTGCTTACACATATTAATCATAACACCCAATACTGCTGATTTTCTCCTGCACCTCTACATAAATATCTGTATTGTCGCAGATACACATACTTGTTATATATTTGTACCTGTGAATATACGTACATCCTGCTTGCAAATAATTCTCATGCCTTGACTTGGGGTACTAAACATAAAGTGTAATACACAAATAGCAACATCAAATAAAACACTGGACTCAAAAATGAAACTCTGAAGTGTCTGAAGGACGATAAGGCTGAACTGCAGAAGTGACTGGATGGCAAGATTTCACATGGATCGCTTCAACAGGGACTACTGGGGATGGGGAGGAAATGCCAGCAACTGCTGTTGTCTAACTGGGATCCTTCATGCTGTCTAATGTATACAAAGGCTTATACAAGAAAGAAGGGAGACACTCCTATCTGTGTCTTATCTGACTGCTGGAGATGGAATTTAGACAGGATGTCTACTGCAATAAGTGGGCTGTATTTATGTCACGCTGTAAACACAGCAGTGCAACTATCACGCATCAGAGCGAGCTTCTCCATAATATTTTGAGCAAGAGGGGAGTTTCTCAGCTTGCTCAATGCTTACAAGTGTTTAGCACACATGACCAAATATTTACATTAGTTAAGTAAACTACAACCAGCCCCTTCAGGTAAATACGTTTATTTCAAACAAAAGCTCAGCGTGCATTGAAGTCATGACATGGTGCAGATGGGGAAATATTACCCACCCCGTCCAGTGTTCGAGGCTATAGAACAGGTTAAGAAGGAAACAAGTGCAACAAAAGCTTGTCAGTGTTCATGTTTTGGAGTTTTATAAGTGCACATTTTTCCAGCTAAGCATTGCAACTGATGTCCCCTTTCAACAATCACATGACATCAAGCTACAATTTGGTGAAACTTCAGAGGGAAATAAAACTGCTACATAAAAAGAACAATTATGACACTCTATCATTATATGGATAACTGTTATGAATAACATGAGTTATCTGACCAATATGAAGATATTCAATTATAACGATTAAAGAACTTAGTATACTCTGAGAAAACACTATGGATTTCTGACATTTACTTTGCTGAGATGTACAGCAGATTTCTGGTCAGCGTGAAGAGTTGCACAGCTGACGTTATATAGGCTTTACCTGGACTGCTCCAACACAGTCCAGGCAGTTTGCAGTTTAGCCGCAGCATATAATTTCCTCCCTAGAACATGTGATCATGCTGTCAGTTTAAAATCAAAGGTGTAATAAAGGAGCGCAGGCTGTAGCATGACGACAACCACCGAAGTTAGCAGAGCCTGTTCTACCCAGCACAGGCTCAGACCTCGCCACAGCTGACAGCGACTGCCTGGCCTTTTCCCACCATCTCCACAGGGGGGGGAGCCTCTGTGAGGCGTGGTCTTCTGCACATTGTGGGGCGGTGTGTTCGTCACTACAGGGAGGGTGCAATCTCATCAGCAGGCTGTGGCTCCTAAGGTACTTTTGCCCACAGTGAGTCGATATTTTCACTGCTGTAAAAGGGCACAGTGAAATTAATTAACTCACAGTTCATTCAATGTTTATATTAAATTCTTCAGGGCAATGACACGTTTGACATTTACTTTAAAGTCTACTCGGAATCCTCTGATATAATGTTGGGATATATTCAGCTATATCCAATTTCAGAAGTGGAGCACACTTTGGTACACGGTCTAATAATTATCGGAGAAATGCGAGGCCTGGAAGGATTTTATGTTTATTTTTATAGTACTGTGCAAAAGTCTCAAGCCACCCCTCAGGTCTTTGTATTTTTCTAGGGAAATGGTAAATAGATGCAGCAATTTATTGAAATGTGCCAAAACAGAGCTTGTACAATTCTAACAAGCTTGAAAGTCAATTGTTGGTATGAGCACCTTTATTCTTCAGGCAGCTTTCTTGTAATTTCTTTCAGTAGTCTTCAGGGATGGTTCTCCAGGTTTCTTGAAGGACATTCAAAGCTCTTCTTTGGATGTTGGCTGCCTTTTGTTCTTTTCTCTATTACAATGATCCCACATTACTTCAACAATGTTGACATCCAAGCTCTGATGGTGTTCCACTGTGTGTTGTTTTTAATCCAGGTTTGCTATTACTGCATTGGCAGTGTGTTTGGGATCACTGCCATGCTAAAAAGTGAAGCCGTTGCTAATCACACCGTTTTCAGATGGACACCACTGGCTGAAATTGAGCCCAAACCATGGCAGAGCCTCCACCGTGTTTTACAGATGGCTGCAGACACTCACTGTTGTACCTCTTTTTTGACCTCCTCTACACACGTTTAAACCAAAAATTTCAAATTCCGATTCATCACTCCATAAGCCCTGTTGCCACTGATTTTCAGTCCAGTTATTGTGTAATTTGGAATCTCAGCCATCTCAGTTTGGTGGAGGGGGGGATTATGGTGTGGGGTTGTTTTTCAGGAGTTGGGCTCGGTCCCTTAGTTCCAGTGAAAGGAACTCTTAATGCTTCAGCATACCAAGACATTTTGGACAATTTCAGGCTCCCAACTTTGTCTGTTACGTGTAGACAACACTGGTTCTTCCCTTGAGTTAGGTGCCTTTTGTAATACTTGAATGATTCATAGGTCACTGGCTTAACAAACAAAAAATATTCCTCTGAAAATGGTCAGGTAAAAGGACTGGACTGAAAATGACTGAAATAGCAGCCAATGTCCAAAGAAAAACTTTGAAAGACCTTCAGAAAGCCTGGAGACCTGTTGTGCAAGACCACTTTTACATTTACAAGAAAATAAATTAAAAGTAAGTATTAAGAAATAAGGGGTGGCTCAAGAGTTTTGTACAGTATGTTTTTAACTTAATATTTAGTATTCACCTCTTTCCTCAAATGCTGTTAAGTGTTAAATTTTCTTTATTAAAAGGAAAAGCCGCAGCTGACACTTTCACCTCAGTCTCATTTTTAACAAATGTTTCAGTGTTTCTGTTAATGCACCTTCAAGCCTCGGTTTATGCATCAGTGGCTGTATGCAAACTAAAATACACGTGGCTACAAGATACTGTGAACAATTGGGTCAAGGGTCATGCGATAGAGCTGGCAATTATTTGCTACAGCAAGTACAGACAAGTAACTGCTTAAATAAAATTAGGCATTGGGGTGCCATGCCACTGACAGCAGATACAAGATACTAAAATGAAAAATTTAAATGGGTTGTATAAACAACATTCACAGTGACAAAACAGAAATGGCTAACCTTGTGTGAGTCAGGCAGAAGCAAACACAGGTAACCATACAACAAGGGGGAAAAAAGCTCCAAATGTGCCTTATTAGGTGCTGAAATGAGACACACCTTGGGCTCATGGGTACGAGTTGATGTCACAACTTCACCACCAGCTTGGCTGACAGATCCCACTCTACTCGGCTGTGCTCCTCGAAGGGTCACCGTTATAGAAGTGGGGGCTTTCTGCCCTCCTGACAACACACACACAATAATGTTCAGAAATACGCTAGACACAATTAGCCTCCAAATACACTAAATTAGACCTGCATACTTTTCTGCAAATGTGTTATGATGCAAGTCATCTGAAGGATAGTCATGTTTCTGGTTTTTAGCAAGTTCATGTATGATATTAGATGACTTAGAAGTAAAAGCAAATTTAGAGGTTCAGGTAGGTGAAAGGAGTGAAAAGCCAACTGATTTACACTCAAAATAAAAACAAAACACCACAACAACAATGAAAAACACAAGTTTGATTCCAGTCTTTATTATAAAAGGAACAGCTCAGGCAATGCCAGGTGCCAGAGTTCTTGCTTTTCAACACAACTCTAAGAGGTCAGCATTAATGAATAGATGGAAGCAGGTGATTTAATGGAAGGGTTTACAAAATGAACAAACATGAAATGACAGCTTGAACAAACGAAGCTGACACAAAGCAGTTTGGACTAAAACAGGCAGCTTATTAAAATTGCTCAACCCTCTTAACATTGATTTTAACCTAATTCCCAATTATTCAGAATCAAACTGTTTCACACCTTTGTGTCCAGCGCAAGGATGGAAACTCAAAATTGTGACTTTCCATTCCCCACATGGCTCTCTGTGAACATGAAAACATGTATGCCACTGATCTGCCCTTGGCTGCAGTATATGCATAGCTGCACATTCCTCTGCAAACCTTACAACAGTTCGTTTGCCTGGAATGAGCCTCTCTCTCTGCAAGTGTCAGAGTTGTCCTCTAGATTCCTCTACTCCCGGCCTACAGACCTCCTGAACTACTGTTTCCAAAACAAAGGATGAACGAACTCTGGGCATTCAACGTGGCCGGCGTGTCTTGGCAGCTCGAGACATACCAGTGGTCTGGTTGGTGATGTGCGCCAAGCCAGGCAAGCTGCTAGCAAGTTTGGCCAGCCCACCATTGGTGAGCAGCTGATGGATGGCGGTGTTTTTAGCTACTCCTCCTGTAGTGACCACAGGCACTGCCCGGAGCAGAGTACTGCTGCTGGTACCGACAGAGCTCAGGACTGGACCCTGTGGATTGGCACAAACCACATGAGGGTGGAAGAGGAGAAGGGAAAAATAAGTCAGGGTTTCATCATAAATGTGCATAAAGAACAGACTGAGGACAAATTTTGTCATGTTTTATTCCACCAGTTTACTTTTTTAAAATGCAGTTTGGTAGTGCCAAAGCCTATTAAACAACAACATCTATTAACAAAACTTGGTAAGAAATAAATTAACATTTCTATTAAAAGGTTTGTTTTTTGCTACAGTTATGCTTTATGTACCTAAACCAAAAGGCTCCTGGAAGCTCTGCAAGATCCATCTGTGTTCAGTTTTTTATCATTTAGGCAACTAACTACAAATGTTGTATACTCAAAAATAATATTACCACATAATTGCACACTGTTTTTAATACTCTGGTTATCAGTATAGTCTACATAATTTATGTTCATTATGAATTCATTGTGGTCTTTTACACTTTGTCTAATATAACCATTTTATGAAGCGTTACCTGGGTGCAGCCTGCATTAGCAGCTGTTGAGGGCACGTTAGGAGCTTTGGTGACGATCTCCTGAAGACTGAAACTTAGACCTTGTAGAAGACTGCTGGCGGAAGGCGCTGCACACACGCATATACACACACACACACACACACACACACAGATCAGTAAAGCTGAAATTTGGGTGAAATCAATCTCAACAAAACAGAAATTATATGCCAGAAGCCCAAACTAATTAAATGCGTGCACACACACAGACATAATGCATGACAGCAGGGGCAAGGTTTGGGTCAGTGACTGACAGCAATGGTGCAAGAGGTGATCAATGATGCTAAAGCATGTTGGCCAGATTCTCAATTCAGTGATCAAAGTGAATCCCACTCAATAAAACCACCAGAACTGCACTTGTGTTTTGATGCTACTATGCTGAGATCACCTGCACAGTTAAGAGCGCAAACAAGCGTGCAAGGCAGGACAAGACGAAGATACCTTGGGCAGTAGCTGGAGCTTGCACCTGGGCTGGTGTGGAGGGCCCTGACACCATGCAAGGCTGCACGCTGTTGAATGAGCTGGAGCCTGGGGACAGGGCACCAGACACCTCTGAGAGACTACCAGACCTGCAGTGACACACATAACCACCAATCTACTCAGGAGCTACCCCAGCAAGTGCTGTTCGGCCATCACTCAGCTCCCAAACTCCGAGAACACCACTCATCAACCCCTCTGCACCAGACACTCCAATAGGGTGGGAGTGGACTTGGGTGTAGGCATGGTTAGGGTTTTAAGCTTTCTAAACTCAGTGTGTAGGTGTGTGTTGCAGGGCTGGTTTGCTTACCGCTGGCCTGTAAGAAGTCCAGAGAGCTCCTTGGCACCAGCCACAGTCTGTCCCACTGTCACAGTTAAGGGCTTCCCAGAGACACCCACTGCAAGAAGAGAGGAGAATATGAGGGAGAGTCAGTTATTTATCTTTGGAGAAAAAAACATTTAGAGAAGGGGTGAACCTCAAAACAGCTATCTGATCATTCATGACAGGTACAATATTTTTCTTAGGAATAAAAAGCTTAGCAAACCCCTAGTTTTACTTTAGCAATAATGCATAACAAACATACTTCTCATCTCATTTTATCTGCACACTTGAATGAACTCAGTGATTTTATCAACGCACAAAAGAATTGCATCTGTTTATTTTGACCATACCAAACAAACAAAAAAGCCCAGACAAGTTCTCTCAGTACTCAAAGAATCATCTGAAGTTTGCAGGTATGACACGAGAGGCAAATCATTGTATAGTAGCCAACTGCAGGAATATATGGATAACTGGCTTAATCAGTCACTGGTTGGGCTTTTTTGGGGGGGCGTTTATTGTAATTTTATTTCGCAAATTTAATGCTCTACCTTACTGAGAAATCAACTATGTAAATAATTAACCTGTCTAGTGCAACTCAAAGCAGCTGTTGCACTGAATATCCATCTATCCCATGGCACTGACTAAGTAACAGTAAAGACATCGTGATTTGACACCCCCTCCCTTTAGATGCTGCCAGTGGAGTCATCCTTCATCAGATTTCTACATCTAGGCCTTCTGGGTTGCTGGTTTCATCTGGTTTAGGCTAAAATAATATAAAGTTGGATTATTGGATTGTGGATTCTTTTCCAAAATGAGTTCTTCCATGGTTACATCCACAAAAAGTGGCATGTTGAGCATAGGGAAGTCCACGGGCTGCACTATGGGTGATATTCATATCATCAGTAGCTGACCCTCATGGTTGTTCAGTCAAAATATAACACTAAGCAACTGTTAGCATGTTAGCAACCAGTTTGGTTTGATTTGTTTTGTTTGTTGTTTTGTTGGTTACTGATATCCCTATATCAAACCCCTGTTAATTACTTATATGTGGGATGTTATGAAGGATACCAGGTTTTGTACCTTCATGTGCAGCAGGACTGAGGGTGGCCCCAGCTGCAATCGCTTTGGGAAACAATAGTAACCTTGATCTTTGCTCTCTTGGAGGCTTTGCTTGGTGTGGGACTAGGTGTCTGCCTCCTCTTGCCATGGGACCGCAGTTCATCTCTGTCCAGGCCCTCCATCTGATCAGAGGTCACTGGCACTGCACCACACAGACAAACACACAGACGAGCAAACATTCAGCGAAGTACTTAAGTAACATGAACTCGTGGTATTTTATCCTTAAGTAACCCTACTTTTAAAGCGTTTGTTAACTTCAAAGCTTTACAAAGAGTGTTTTAAGGCAGTGCAGTAGTAACAGTCTACAAAATTAAAGCAGTGGAAACAAAGAAAGAAGAGTGAAAGGGAAAGAGGAAAGAAAGGAAGGAAGAGGGATAGAAACTTACCAAAAATACAAGGAGGAGTGCCAGGAGGAAGATTTTTCCTCACAAGCATGTTTTGTTTCATAAAAGCAGCAAACTGAGCTGGAACGAATTGGAAAAAGAGCCGGAAAGGAAAGTTGTAGGAAGAGAAGAGACAAGAGGATGAGAGGAAAGTATTTCAGTCACGTTCCATCTTGCCCCATCAGATGTCGTGACTTGATAATCCTTTTGTTTTTTTTTTGTTTTTTTTATTATTTCTATAATCATTTTCACATCTCACATTCCATCCTGTTTGGTTAACTTGTAACCCCTTTGCAAAATTCAGCTGAAGTTGAGATCAATGGTTCATTTTATCAAGTTCAAACAAACAAGTGGGGCGAACAGGAGAACTGTGTACACACAGGCACCAAGGATCATGGTGCACGAGTAGGTGAAGGTGCGTATTTACAGAGCCCGTTTCAATAAATTCCAAGTTGAGCGAGATCGTGCACTAACCTTGAGCCTGCTTGTGAGTGAGCACCGTGCCAGAGCGCTGCATGTGAGTCTTGAGCAATTGTGTAGCAGTGATGAGACTGGACTTCTGTGCCGGAGACAGACCAGACGTCTTGGGTTTGGGACTTGATGTGGGACTGCTGCAGACACTAGACAGATCCTGAAGACAGAGTGAACATGAGAACTTGGTGATTCATATGCAGACATATTTTACAAGAAACCACGAGACATTAAAACTGGCGCTGTTGAATGATAATAGCTATAATACACATATCTACACTGAAAAACACACAATAACAAATGAAAAGGTTCTTCAGTTATGGTGATATTAAGCCAATAATTTCCCAGTCCCTCAGAAACAGTTTCAGGTATTACAGAAAGGGATAAAAGCAAAGAACAATCATGAGATGGGATGAAACTATATTTATTTCATGAGGTAACAAATTGGACATATTTAAAATATTCTCACAGTAAATCAATACCCAGATGCATCCCTGGTGGTTTCCTAAAAAGATTTCTAACCTCTGATCCCGATGGTGAGATGGGAACTCTAAGTGCAGGGGAGGATGACCGTCCTCTCTCCATGTCAAAGGGAAGCTCCCGTCGAGGCCTTTTCTTCTTTTCTGTGTCCATATCCCTCATTTCACCTGAGCCATGACCGTGGCCCTCTGCCCGAGTAAGCACACCTGACAAGAAGTGCAGCAATCTCATCCTAATGACCAATGAGGGAAGAACACAAATGCCAATGTCACAGGCAATTCTGTTTTCAAAATAGACACTGCAGCAGATGAAAAATGCTTGTAGCTATAAGGGCGCACCTGAATACAGCGGTCCACCATGGTCTGTGTCAGTCCTTCTCGATTTCATCTTTGCTGAATTGATTCTGTGGAGGGATTTAGAGTTAGAAGTGAAAAATATGAACTCTCACACCTGACTACTGCAGTGTCTGAAAGAAGAAAAAAAAATCCAGCCAGTCAAATGCTTTGTTTTTTTTTTTTAACTTTTCAAACTATTAAAATGCCTTTTGTGCCATATACATACGTGTCAGAACAATTCATTGACCTAATATCTATATAGATTATGTCAATACAAATTTCAAGAAGAGGCCAGGGCAATATTTGAAGAAAAATGTATTTTATATAATTTAGGTAATATAGTCATGCGCAAAAGCCTTGAGCCACCCTTTATTTCTTTACATTTTTTCAGGAAAAGGGGAGTAGGTGCAGCAATTTCTGTATTCATGTGTAGACTTTTATTCTTACACACAGCCTGAACTCTCTCAGGCAAGATTTCTTTGTTATTTCTTTAAGTAGGCTTCTTTTGTCCTCAACTTATCCAGCTTCCTTAAATTTTATATAGACACACTGCACACCATGCAAAGATATGCCAAGTTTTCAGCAAACAACTCTTTGGGAATGCAAAAATACTATTTTATGCCCATCAAAACTGTTCTCTCTGGCATTTTTCATAGGTTCAAACTAGAAAAATGGAAAGAATGCTGTGTTTTACAGGGATCTAGTCAGAAAAAAAATTCATATCCTGGCGGTATGATCGAACAATCACAATAAGTGAAAAGCAGCTAATGTCCAAAGAATCATCCTGAAAGACCTTAAGAAAGTCTGGAAAACTACTGCTCAAGATCACTTTAAAAGCAAAATATAAAGAAAGGAGGGGTGCTTCAAGACTTTTGCACACAATACTGTCGATTAAAGGTGCATCCAAGCCTTGAATAGAAGAAGTCTGAAAATTATGAATAAAACTTAAGGTTTTATAAACCTACTGAAAATGTCAATTTTATTCAGCTTAAACCTTCTCGTGCTCTCCGTGAGCCATGAAGTCCCCACCCTACTCTGTCTCTGACTGGACGGTGGTTTTGCTGAGTCAGGATTTCAGTTACATTATTAAGGTTAGACAAGAAATTGGGCCAGTCAGAGGCACATTTGGGGCATATCTCAGCACAATACGGATGGTACACTAATCACACACAAAGCAAATAACCTTCCAAGCTTTACTTGCATAACAAGGAATCTACTTGCATTTGAAACTTGTTGAATGTTAATTTTGGACCCTGCTACAAAGTGTAAAATATTATGTTTTTGTGGTATTTAAGGCTGTGACTGACCTGAGATTGTCGTCTGCGCCTCCAACCACCACCATGCTGTTGTCTGCCCTCAGCTTCTCTCTGAACTCCTCCATTCCTTCTGTGCTACACTGGAGAGCATTCTGGCCAACCACAAACAACACCGGGGTCTTCATGTCCAGCAGCGGGATCATCCACATCCTGCAAACCACCAATATGTGAACTGCTGCCACAAACACTGACTAAAAGTTCAGCTTTTCAGTTATTTTTAGAAAAAAAATGCAATAATATTAACAGTATAGTCAAATATTCATAAAGATGAAAATATTGAAGATGGATAATGCTTTAGGTCATACCCCTCGTGGCCCGTTGACTGTTAGCAAGGGAAAGCCAAGACACACTACAGCTGTCAGATACTCCATCAGGGATACCTAAAGTTAAAATGGATTATAAAAATGTAATGTACACCTTTGACTTTTATTAGTTCATCACATTAAATCACTATGATAAATAGATGATATAAAGTCTTACGTGGCAAGCAATAAGAGCCCCAGCGTTCCAGCCAACCAGGATAATGGGTTTGTGGGGGAAGTGACTGTGAACCTGGTGGTCACATTTATACAACACACAATCAATGCAGATGCAGACACACACATAAAAATAAGCACAATGTAGCAGCACTAGTTAAGCCAATGATGTGAATCATTTAATAAATGCAATTTCCAATGTCCATATTAAAAACAAAATCACCCACATTCAGTTACATGAATTTAACAAAATAAGTTCATAATCACAGTGTAGCTACAGTCACTAACGCATCAAATAAAACAAACATCTTACCTCCATGACCTTCGCCCTGACAGTACCCAACATGTGCTCTAGGCACTGAGTGATGCCAATATTGGCCCCACTGTTCACATGAGTATGTATTGGGATGACCTAACACAGAAACAACCGTTTTAGGCACTTTTATGAGACAGAGGGGGAGGGGAAAAAAAATCTGAAAACACAAAGACTTGATTTCATGGGACATCAGACCTTTCCAAAAAAGGAGAGCTGCGACTGCCAGAACCTCATTCGCCGTGAAGTGGAGAGGGCGGGATTGGTTGGGCTCGATGGTGCAATAAGGATGAGCGGGGATCCAGGAAGTTTGCCCTGAAGGAAAACAGACAGGTGATCGGGAATTCACATGTGCAAAAAAGTTAAATGAAAATGTTTTCAGTTTAAAAGTGAAATACTGGTTCCATTTTACCGGTTTGTTTTGAGACAGAACTCCAACAGCTGGGTCCCACGGCCGTTTCAGTAGCAGTGACAGAGCCTCTGCGCTCGGTGCTCCGGTCTTTGCAGATGACAGCAACATTCTGTCGATCAGTGTGGGTAACTAGCCAGACATAGAAAGGGTAATGATAATCAAGAGTCTCAGACCTGAGGGGTGTACTACAAGGTGAAATTAATGACTTAGCAAGCTGTGTCGAGCTTAAAGTCAAGAGTTTTCTGTATCATGAAAGCATCTCTTTTAACCTGGCAGAAATTTCTCATCTCCTTTATCAGGCTGAAAGACAGTAACACCTAAAGGTTAAATGTATCGAGTTTAAAGTTTCAGAGCTCTAATATGCAGTCATCACCGTGGAAATAAACAGCAGCACTGAGCTCGCACTCAGCAATAAAATAATTAACTTGAATTGAAAATGTGTATTTTACTAATCTGTGCATCAAATCACCAGATTAATGCTTTTCTGCAGCATTAACCACTTGTCCTATTTACAAAAGTGTTGCATTTTATTGGATTTTTTTTTTAAATTCTTTATCGAGTTGTCACCATTTTATCATCATCTGATAAAGTCTTTGAAGTCAGTGGCACTCACGGGGATCATTTTGTATGGAAGAAGAGTCACAAGATGCATGAAACCCCCCTTTTCGTGTGTGTGTGCGTGTACACAGAGCGTGAACCCATCCTCAGCTTAACTGAGGAAGCTGATAACCACAATGGTGATACCGATTATCTCCAAAGAAAGCCTATCTGTGTTAAACTATGCAGTATACCCCTCTGGGACATATGACAGAAAATGTACATCAGTTCATACTCTTAGTTTTATTACAGACATCATACCTTGCTTTTGAGAGTCTGCAGCACATCCAGGTAAGCAGCAAGCATGGCCAGGCTTAAAGACTCAATTAGAGTGGTGTGTAACCACTGTGTCAGTTTGGTGTCCCAGTTCACGCTGGCCAGTGCATGTCGCACCTTCCTCGCACACTTGTCCACAGCTATCCTTCGCAAAATTGGCTCATTGGAAGTCTATGAGAAACAAGATCACACCAGTAACATTTCAGTAATTTTTACTTCTGTAATATATCCGACAAAAAGGGGCATCGCCACCATCACTCAGCTGGTGAGTCCTAAAATGAGCTATTATAGAGTGAAAAAACTTGTAAGTAAAAAGTAAAAAAAAAAAACCAAAAAAAAACCCAAACTTATAGCTGCAACTTGTTAATCCGTCATCACAAGCTTTCAGTTGCTTCCATGTGAACCGATGATCCATCAGTAAATCATTTGCCCAGTAACTGCCTTCATTTTTATTTATTAGCTTAGTTAACCAAAAGAGCAATAGGGTATGCAATTTTTTGTACAGAACTACAAAGTCAAACATAGATCACACACACAGGCAAAATACCTCCCAGCCTGCACACCACTTCAATCCAGACCTCTACAGCCCTAAAAGGAGACCCCCCCCAAAAAATACAAATGAAAGGGAGGATTATGTTAATGAATCTTGAGGTGAATGACTGCATTAAGTCTGTTCTGCCATTTGAGTCCACCAGAGGGTGCTCCACTGCAGGTTTTTTTGTGATGAACTAAAATGCATTACAGATCTCAGCAGATGGATAAACTTCAGTCTTTTGTGCTTGGACTCCAGACAGGTTTGTGTCTCAGCTGTTCCCATTGGGCTACATGGTGCACAGTTTCGAGAGAGACAGCTTCTTTTGTAAATATCCAACAGTATTAACTCATTCAACTCTAAAATCATTTATTCATATACAAGTGTGTTTGCTCATGGAACATGGAATGCATTCAAATAGTTTCCTCACTCACTGATGTAGACACATATTTTAATGTGTGTCAGCTGGGTATATATCTATATATTCCACAAACAGAGATTATGCAACATCATATTGGCACAAAAAGTCAATATTTTCTAACAAAGTTTTTTCTTTTAATAAAAAAAAAAAATTAAAAAAAAATCAAGAACCCAGACCTAATGTCAAGTACACAGCCAATACAATGTGGTTTAACTCAATTCAGCATTACATGTGTCATTTTTCAATTAAATTCTTGAAAGTGTGCCTTTCACATAGTTCATTTAAGTAAGTACATCCTTTTGAGAAAAAAGTCACCCACCTATCATAGACAAATTCAAACAGGTCACAACAGTTCAACTGTTAAACCTTTCCCCAGATTCAAACAAATGAGCTGTGTGGCACTCCTGCACTACTATCCTATAAATTTTGAATTGTTTATTTTCAGACCTTATACATAGATCTTGAAAAGATTTGATAAAACATAAATTTAAAACAACAAACAATGAAACAAAGACTTACATTTTCATTGGCCAGACGGGCTAGTCTTTCAGCTTGAAGAGCTTTAATGACTTTGTTGAACAATTTGTTCTGGGCCAGTGTCCATCCTGTCCTGAAACAGAATTATTTCAAAGCAATTTAAGGAAAGTGGATTACTTTAGGTGATAAAAGGTGAACCATTCAAGTGTTTGGTTACTTGTTTATGTGTTCCTCCCAGTCATCAGGGGGCGGGGGACTCTCAGCAACTGTGCGAGCAAACAGGACATGTCGCTCACACTCCTTCATCACACTAAGAGCTTTGTGGTTATCATATAGAGGAACAGGTGTCGGTGTCACCGTTTCCACATCTATTATAGAATCCGAATCTCTGCAGACAAAGAAAAGCATACCGAATCACTGCTCATTAGAGGATTCATTTTGCTAACATTAAGGAGGAGGAGCCTAGTAGGGGCAATTAACTCACGACGCAGGTTCAGGCTGGCGACGAGGGGTCACAAACAGCGTCCTTGTGGGTCGAGCGCTGCTGGCATCTGGGTGAGCATTCCACGGTTTGGCATAGCTGTGGTCCAGAAATACTAAATCTAACTCTCTTTCATGAGCAGACAGCTGGAAAAGCAAGGATGTGCCCATCTTTCGAGCTGAGATCTGGAAGTCTTTATCTCCACCACGATGCATCCTCTTCCTGGGCCCCAAAGGCCCCTGGGAAGACCTCAACAACTGGTGCTGATTCAGACCAAACATGGGGAAGAAGGGTTATTTATTTATTTATTTTTTACTATTTTATGTGAGATTCACCAAGAATATTGGTACATTGTTTGCCAACAAGTCACTTGATCCTAAAATGGGACTGCTGGTTTTATACAAATATCAGTTGTTAAACACACACACACAAATATGTGAAAAAAACAAAAACAATTTAGGTATGTGTACGAAGCTCTGGATAATTTTTAATAGCAAACTTTGAAACGGGGCAATATCCTCAGACAGATCCTTTAAGGCCATTTAAGCGCTGATATATATCAGAAAGTCAACAGAATAGTTGCACTATCAATCAATTCTTTGGGAGTGAGAAACTTCAAGCAAAGATCTGCACTTACGCAACTTCTACATTTCATGCACCCTGAAGCTGCGTTGAACTCCAGGGCTACGGTCTGTATGGCACTTTCCAAATTGTACATTGTACAAAAAACAATGAAAAAACATACGTGAATAAAAATAACCCCCACTAACAAAGAAAAAAAAAGTACATTAAGCGATAACAAAGTAGTTTCAGTGTTGCTTCGTCGTCTTCAGACTGACGTTTAAACACGCAGCTGCTTATACACTGTAAGCGCCACCCATTAGCTACTGCCATGTACGCGACACTGTTTTACCCTTAAAAAATATTGAGTTGCGTGTAGTGTCTAATCAAAAATTAACACATGGATTAAATGTAATACGTTTAATATTTATCGCTAATATTATCCCTAATTCATCTGCGACTGAAGGCTGTGTAATGGCCTAGCATGCTAACATTATCCTAGCAGGCTAAAGGCTAACCAAAGGGAGTTCTCGCTCCTTACCTCTGCCTTTGATCAGTCCATGTTAGCCGCGACGGCTTCAGCTACTCTCCTGACCCAGACACATCCAAAGAAGGTGTATTTACAGGGCAAAGAGAGAGGTTACATAAAACATAAATATTTTGCTCGTAAAATGAACTTCCTTTTGTTTGTTTCGTTGCCTTGTTAGGCTCCGCGCGCTCCCTTTCTAGGCCTTAAAATTAAGCGGGCCAGTCAGGCCTGCTGTTTCTACCAAACTGGCAACCCTGATGGTGGCGCGTCAGAGAGAGAGTGACGCAAAATGTGGACAGGAATAAGATTAACCTGGATTATTTCTTCAAAAAACAAAACAAACAAACAAACAAAAAAACTGGACTATTCCTTTAGATCAGGCCTCAGAATTGGGGTTTAATGAAATATATATATATATATATATATATATATATATATATATATATATATATATATATATATATATATATATATATATATATATATATATATATATATAAAATGTGCTCCTCTTTGTTGGTCATTGATATACCTTTGAAACATCTCACTGTAAAGAAATTTTATATGCATACAGACAATAAAAATTAGCCACATTGAATGTGCCTTAAAGCTGCATTCTTTTTAAAAGCCATCAAGGGGCAATACCTGTAGTTGCAAAAAGACTTGTGGTCCTTTAGAAATTTACAGAAACAGCCCTTGCTTTTAAACTCTTTAAATGCTTTCCTGATAAAATTATAGCCTCACTCACTCATTTTGAGTCATACCAAATAACAAGTCTATTTTATGAATTTTATTCAAGTTACAGAAGGGAGGATGACAGGCATAGATTATACAGAAATAGGTTTTTGACATGTGACATTATTATTTGCAACCTCATTATGAGCATATACTTGTTTCTGTATGATCCAATGTATGATTAAAATTCACAAGTTTATTCCTTAGAAAGAAGGGCTAACGTGGCTAAAGGTACAACTAATAGAGGTGTTCTCAAGTTTTGGATAACTGAGTACCAGAAACAAGAGGCCTACATCCAATTTATATTTATATGAAATGCCCATCTTTAAATCTTCAGACCACCCAAGAAATTGAATCCATCACTTTCCCACTGCACCATAAATTGGACATTGTTCTGATGGGTCATCTTTCTTGTGCACTACATATTGACATGCCACTGGGTCAAACACTGACACACAGTCATCAGGGAACTGCTTTGGGGTGGAATACCTGTAATAATACAATAGACACACAGTTAATAGTGTATCATGTAAAGTCAAAGATTTGTCATTCTTTTTAAATAACAGTAATGCAATCTATGTACTTACGCAGCACAACATCTATTACAAGTACAGTCCCAGCATTCACTGTTTCTCCATTTAGATCCTACTGCGTGCCATGTCTTATCCACATGATCCTGACAATGGGTCAAACCTACGAGTAAAAAAACATTATGAATATTTTTCAACACGGATTCAAAATTCTTAAAAAAACAAAAAATAAAAAACAAAAAACTGTGCCCACAAAAAATATTGGTCTCTCAGCATGTATTATTGCTTTTTTCTTACCAGGTTTCACTTGCTGATGAAAACACTGACTATTTGTCAGTGACAGCAGAGCACACAGCAGCAGAGCCACTGTCAAATATTTCTTCATAGGAAAACAAACATTCCAGTTTGATAAGGCATCATCAAAGTAATCATTTACACACATTTAGTTACCAGTAAACATTACACTTTATGATATGCTGCTTATTTCAGAAATTTACATAAATTTATTCTGTCAAAACTTCACAAAAACAACTCTCAACTGAATTTCTTAAATTAACAAAAACAAAACTCACCATTGTGGAAGTCAGACTTGTCAGATCTGAAGTGTTCATGAAACAGGCTAATACTGTATTTCTAACAGAGGACCCTTCCCTTTTAAACACTGTGTACAATGACCCTTGGAAGTAAACAAGAGCGGGAATAGGTGGAGTTGCCAAACAAATGTGGAAGAAATCAACACAAAAAAACATAAAGTGCACAAGAACATCATTTTTTAAAAATTAGTTTGGGTTCATTTAAAGATTTGATCGAACTGTCAAATCAGCAATGTAATCATGTTTTCTTTATTAAGAATCAGTGATTCTTTTTGGGGAGATAATTTGTTTTATTGGCAGACTAATGCAAATCATGTGACTTGAAGTGGCATTGTGGAAAATATGATTAAAATTCTTACAATGTCAAATGTTAATGTAACCAACCCTTTTTTTGGTTTGTGTTTGGTTAAATGACCCTCAAAAGAATAAGTGGAAGAAAATGAATGCATATTTTTGGCTTTTGCCTTATGTCAGAGACTTGGAACAGATTCCACAAACACACAACACTCACAACTTAGAGAACTTTTTCTTTTTCCAACTTTTTAAAAACTTTTTATTGTAGCTTTCCAATCAGTCAAGTTTACCATTCTGTTACTTTACCAACTTTGTTTGGAGAAATTTAAAATTGTTTTTTTTTGTTTGTTTGTTCACAAAGCATGATGATATGTGACTGTAACGTCCTCATTATGTCTTCAGTAATACATTCCAACACACAATACATTTGCTGCATTATAAAAATAATACTGCGGTGGTAGATTGCAAAAGTTCAACAGTACACTCCTGATCAAAATTTTAAGACCAGTTAAAAAATTGCAAGAATTTGCATTTCGCACTATTGGATCTTACGAAGGTTCTAAGTAGAGCTTCACAATGCTAAAAGAAGAAATCGGCACAAGAGACAAAATGGGGGCGCCATCATGATTTGGGGTGCGTTTTCCTTCAATGGAACAATGGAGCTTCAGGTTGTGCAGAGGCGTCAAACAGCACCTGGCTATGTGGAGATGTTGCAGTGGGCATCCCTCATGACTGAGGGCCCTCGTCTGTGTGGTAATGACTGGGTTTTTCAACAGGACAATGCTGCAGTTCACAATGCCTGCCTGACAAAGGACTTCTTCCAGGAGAATAACATCACTCTGTTGGACCATCCTGCATGTTCCCCTGATCTAAATCTGATTGAGAACATTTGGGGATGGATGGCAAGGGAAGTTTATAAAATTGGACATCAGTTCCAGACAGTGGATGCCCTTCGTGAAGCCATCTTCAACACTTGGAGCAATGTTCCCACTAGCCTCCTGGAAAAACTGACATCAAGCATGCCTAAACGATTGTTTGAAGTGATCAACAAGAATGGTGGAGCTACTCAATACTGAGTCCTTTTTTTGACATTTGATTTCTGTTTTGGGGGGGTTTGGGGTTTTTTGAGCTATGGTCTTAAACTTTTGATTGGCTGAAAAAAATCATGTTTGAGTGTAAATGCAGTTTTCAATAAATTCCCTGCTCAAAAGTTTTTGTCTCTTGCACGGATTTCTTCTTTTAGCATTGTGAAGCTCTACTTAGAACCTTCTTAAGATCCAATAGTGCAAAATCCAAATTCTTGCAATTTTTTAACGGATCTTAAGATTTTGATCAGGAGTGTACTTGTAGTCACTTTATAATGGGTGACGTGTATAAAGCAGTCACTAGGTAGCCCTATCCCACCACTAGGTGGTGGGATAGGGCAGCTGATCCTAGTTTTTCCACTGTATTATCTTCATCACATGATACTCTGTTCTCTAGAGAGGGAGAGAGAGAGAGAGAGAGAGAGAGAGATGAAAAGAGTTAGACATCCAGGATTTGTGGATCTGCTGGATGGCCTTGCCATTTACAAAAAAGAAAAACACAGTAAGAGTGGGACGTTGCAGAGCTCTTCTCATCTCTGCATACTGTGTTGGAATCACTGATGAGAGGGTCTCAACAACAGTGGGTTCCACAACACTCATGCTTTTTGTCTGTCTCCTCTTCACTCTCTAAGTTAAACTCATTGCTCTCCTTTGGATCATTGCTTTTTTATGCTGCAGGCATCTCTGGAGGATTGAAAGAAGTCTCTGCAAGGAGGATTAAAACTTTGAAAACAAGTGATGCTGGTTTCCCTCATCGCCTGATGTTTATGAGATTTTTTAAGTAATTTTTAAAAAAAATTTTCATCTGGAATAATGTCTTTGTGCTGGAAGAGAAGCTTCTGGTTGCTAGTGGCGTTCGGGACTGTGCTGTTTGTTCTTTCTGCTGGTAACGCTGGACCGAATCAGGACAGGAGGCAGCCTCAGTCTTCCTCGTGCTTTGGTGGCTTTGATCTCTACTTTGTTTTGGATAAGTGAGTTAACTGACAGACAGTACCTGACGGTGCTGCAAGTTTTCTGTTGACAACTGAAAGGAGTGCATGATAAAAATCTTTGAGGAAACAATTTGTTGATGAAACAATTTGGTATCCAGCAATGCTTCTACCTCCAGTGATGGCTTCACTGCTACCCTGAAACCTTAAAAAGTTTTCATGACCAAACACTTTATGCATTACTGTGATGCATGAAGTTAATAATGCAGATTTACTTTATGCATAAAAGAAGCATACTTTATTGTGGTTTTTTTGTGCTCCCTACAGCAAAAATCATGGTTTTGCCAAGTGTTTTCATGACATCATCACCCATTTTGTTATCATTGCGGGCCTGGTGTCATGCCATGCAGGAAAATGGGTCACTGACGCAATGTTTTCATTGCATCCACGTTTCAGTTTGGCTGCATGTTTACAGATGGTAAAGATTAGTGCTGTTAGGTGTTCCTCCATTCAACAGTCAGCTGCAGTTTTTTTTTCTTCACCCCAGTTCCTCACTAGCAAAGTGAAAACCTTTTTCTGGATCATTACATTTCTTTATCTTCTTGGATTTTCTTGGAGTCTGTGTATCTCAGGGAGGAGTCAGAATGTTTGGCATCACAAAGGGAGAAGTTATTTGGATTCACTGGTCATGATTTAGAAACCATTTCCCTGTTTATTTAAGCTCAGGTAGAGTTAGCTTTGCGTTTTCTTTCAGCAGTGCAAGAAAGGCAGCTGCACAAATCTGTCTTTGTTGCAGAGTGTCACAAATCTACCACTTTTTTTACAGTTATTTTTTTGACATTTTTGGAGGGGGTATGGCATGGCTTGTTATCATCCTGCAATTTTGTGCAGGGAGTATATGATACATTAGTAAATAAAACCTTCATTTCGACATTCTGCAAATTTAGAATTTTCCCAACTGGGCCTTTTACGGTAATAACTTTATATTTAAGGTAAATCAGCTCAAAATCACAACAGAACTGATGCTTAAATTACTCAGGCTGTTGCCTTTGGACTGTAGCAGAGTACTTACCTTCTGACATTTGTGTTTTTAAAACCTGGCTTAAAATGACTTGTTTTTATTATATTTTCACCGGATGCCAAACTATTTGCCAAGTAGGCCAAGAAAAAAAAATCCAACTCATTAAACTAGTAATTTTTCTTATTTGAAGGTTTTAATTGGAGAATTTTTCTGTCGCTCCATTGTTTAGAGAGTCTCTACCTCCAGAAAGAGAGACAGATTTTCCAGTTGTCTAACAGTACATATCAGTGCCAAGTCCAGGCACACGCTGCTATTTCTTGGAGGAAAACTTAGGCAGTTCAGTAGGAGAGAGGGATTGTTTGCATTAGCCATGTTTTAAAGACACAGGTTTCCAGGTGTGTCCTGAGAGCATTAATGGTCGGGCATTAGCTGATCCTTTAATTTTCTGTCTTCTCTCCAGGTGCGACTTTACCTTGCCTTTTAGCTGCAATGCCCTCCACCTGCCCTCAGTGTCTTCCCACTGTATGTGCCTGATCTCTCTCCTCCTCTTCTCTCTCTTCTCCATGTCTGCACTGCTTTTCTCCACTTGGTCCAGATGTTCCAGTGTTTCAGCCTGTTGGCTCAGATGTTTGTGCTGGGACTTGTGTCATGGTAACAATGGAAAAATATGTGTGTTATGAAAACACAATTTAAATGAAAGCCCCGATAATAATCAGCAGTGACACAGGCAAAAGACATTTAAGCTCACAAAATGTCAATGTTATCAGCCAGAAACTGTAGCTGTGTACTTATATTGATACAGATAATATGACAACTTTACCGAGCAGCTTCTCTGCTAAATCCTTTAATTCCTCCTTAATCTCTTTATTTTTATTTCCTGACAAAACAGAGCAGGATTTGACTAACTTTGTTGTGGCAATTGCTATGCAATCTAGAAAAACATTAAGTAAAAAAGTGACAGTAAAGAGAGAAGAAAGCTCGAGATGATTACCAGCAACACTGATCAGCTGTCATTACACAGCACTGTAAATGGAGCCTTTAAGGGAGCGCATTCTGACACAGGTGCATGAAGAGGATTTTAACAGAAATCATTGCTTCATGAGAAACTTCACAGAGTAAACCCACTGAGCATTTATAAGTATTCTGCAGGCTCTTTCTAGTCAGCTGTTCTCTTTGTTAGCAGTTCCTTCCTCCTGGGCACAGACACAAGGACCCAAAGGTCAGGGGTAGTGGCTACAAAAAGAGACACAACTACAAACAGATGCTAAGAGGCATAAACAACAGAAAAAAAGACCACACACCTTATTTCAAACCAACATACAAAGATTAAAATAGGCATAAATCCCATAAGGTGGGAGACAAAACAATATACAAAAGACCAGAGAGACATGGCTGTTTAATTTCTGGTGTTTGGGGTCTTATTAAGACTAAGTCTTGTTCCTGTCTGAATGGGCTGAAGGCTTTCTAAATATCTATTGCCTAAGGCTACCGTCAGAGAATAGGTCATGTAGCTCAGATGCTCAGCAGTGGTTAGAAAAACAAAACAAAACAAAACAAAAATACCTATCATCATATTTATTTGCCTTTTCTCTTCTCAGATCTGGGAGCGTGCAGAATCACTGGACTGAAATCTATCACTTTGTTGAACATCTAGCTCAGAAATTCATAAGGTAAACAAAAAAAAGTGTTATAGTAAGCATCTGTGGCAAAGTATGTAAGAAGAAATGATTACAGATGAATGTTTTCTCCTCTCTTTGCTCCAGCCCACAGTTGCGGATGTCCTTCATTGTGTTCTCCACTGAGGGACGGATCTTAATGAGGCTCACAGAAGACAGGTGGGTGCAGTCCCCCCCAGTCTGTGGTTTTAATCCTTTGCTTCTCTGTCATCCAGCTGAAAGGAATGAGTGTAATACCAGATTTGGACAGAGGTCACATACAGTTATGAGCATGATTTTTATGACCAAGACGAGATTCCAGACAGATACTTTCCTTTGCTGTGATCTCTGCAGAGCGTCGCCAGTCTGCACAAATATTCAATCATGTGGTGTTTGACACAATGTGGACAGTTTATGCATCCAATCTTTTAATGTTTCAGTGCTTCCTGTAGATATTACTCTACAAAGGGCTCATTTCCTGTCTGTCTGTGTGAAAGTGTTGCAAGCCAACACACACCAATACTGTTTCAGTTTATTCATCTGTTACAGATTGCTCGTATTTTCTGAAAATGCTGCCCTTATGGAATCTATTATCCTGTTACCACACCTCAGAGTATCTGGTTTTTATTCAAAACTATGTTCACAAATCAATCTGACAAAATAAATATTTCAATTAGATTTGATTATCAACCATTTGGATTCCCTTGTCTTCTGCATATCTGCTCAGGGAACGGATTCGGAAAGGCCTGGAGGAGCTTGAGTTGGTTCGACCAGGAGGAGACACGTTCATGCATCTGGGCCTCATGAGGGTGAGTGGACACTGAAGCTGACACCTACTTCAGATGGAGTACAGACACCACACAGTTCCGAGCATTAGATGAAAGAGGAGTTCCTTCATTGATTACATGCTACCGCGCTGGTGGACTGTTTCCATTGATCTTTTCTTCTTTTTCACAGGCCAGTGAGCAGATATACCACGGAAACACAGAAGGTGTGTTTTACTCCTCTTTATAGTGCATTGCAGATTTTTGAAATATAGGATTTGCCCATAAATGAATGAGGTGGTTTATTGAACTAAATTGGATGTTACCAACTTGAGGGACACGGGGTCAAGGAGGTCACAAGATAATTAGAGTCTAGGAAAGAAAAACACTGTAACATAATACTCCCATGAAATTGCCCCTTTTGTGCTTGATAAAGTAGAATATAAATACTGTTCACAGCTCAGGGAAAGAGGTAACCTTCAGTGTCAGTCTTTGATTTTTATGTTTATATCAGAAGCCAAAAGTGATGGCTTTAGTTATGGTTTCTGTTGGCTTTTTGACTTTAGGAGGACTGTGGTTTGATTTCTATTGAACAAAATAGGCTTTTTTAACAATTACATTTTGCATCAATGTAACTACAGGGTGTACATATGCTCATTTACATTATTTGATATGACAGGTAAGAAAAACTGCAGCAGGTGTGACTATAGTCTTTTTGCTTACAGGTTATCGCACTGCCAGTGTTATCATAGCGCTGACTGATGGAGAGTTACACGAAGATCTTTTCTTCTACGCTGAGAGGGAGGTGAGAGGAAAAAATAGAAAATAGGTCACACATATTGTAACCAGGTGAAACACATAAACGATTAAAAATATGAGGGACCAGATCAAACACTACCACTCTATACATCATCCCTTTGATCCTCATCTTTCTGTCAGAAAATGGGGTCAGAGCTTCTGTTGGATTTATACATCAGAGCTCAGTCATTCTTCTCGCATCTGCTCTGGCCTCTAATAATTTAACTGCTCCTCTGATCATTCAGACTTTGCAGGTGAAGGCGTGTGAAAGCCACGGGCTTTAGTCAGCTTTGAGTGGCTTCGGACACTTGTTGACAGTGGGGATGAAGTGGGGTTGATGTGCCTGGAAATGTTCCTCCTGGAAGCTGTGGGAGGTCTTAGGCTATTGCGCAGCATCAACAACAAAATCTATGTAAAATACCTGGAACTGTGGCTTGTGTGTTCTTTCTGGCATGTAGGCATCTGGGGACATTTTTATTTTTACATCATGTGTGATTAATATTGTTCAGTGGAATTACGATGTTGCTTGCCTTCTTTTAAAGACTTTTCCAAAACCAGATAAACACAAGCTTTATTTGGCTATGTTGTGGGTGATGTTGTGAAATGCAGAGGTGTAATTGAACCCAGGTGTTGAGCCTCTTCCTGTTTTTGCTGTAAATCTGTGTGTACCTGACAGGCCAACCGCTCCCGAAGTCTGGGTGCCTCGGTTTACTGCGTGGGGGTGAAGGACTTCAATGAGACGCAGGTGTGTGTGTGTGCTTTTAGTCTGAAACTTACTGTCTTATGACACCTGGGCTTGAGAGTGAAATGGATAGGCCTGTTGTAAAATTTGGAATTTGGAAATTAAAACAGTTTTTTTTAAGAAAAAACTGAAACCAGCAATTTTTTTCAGTTACGTGCTTCACATTACATAAAGTCATAACTGTACATAATTTAAACCCTCTGTCACTGTCTCTGTTCATAGACAGCTGAAGCAAACGTATCTGAGTGAGTTAAGTATTCCAGCAAAGACATGAAATGTGTTTTAATTTATACAGCTGTATCCAAGTGCTTGGTTTCCTAATCACAGCATCATGTCAAATGAAGAAGACTTTTCCCTTCTTTGTTTGGTGCCTTAGCTGTTTTATTTTGAGTTCTAAAGCAAGGAAATTGCATAATGTTGTGATGTCACGGGACGATGTCTGAATTGAAATCTTGGTTAAATAAGTGTGCCACTTGTCAGTTGAGATTGCAATAATTTGTTTTCTCCCTAGCTGGCAAATATTGCTGATAGTAAAGACCACGTCTTCCCTGTAAATGATGGATTTGAGGCTTTGCAAGGAGTCATTGATTCGGTGAGCATTTCAGCATTTTCAGTTCTATATGTTTGCATGTCTATATTTTTAGATCACACAGATGCCAATCATCTGCTCAGCATCTGTGTGATGCAATAATAGCCTCTATGATCAGGACTTACAGACACAGGAAAAGTTAGAGGAAATCTTGTTGCTTTAACAGACTTTATATAATCTCTCTCATTACCTCCCCTTTAATATATCAACACGCTGATCAAATAACAGGAAACTAGGTCTTCTGGACAGAGACAGAATTCCAGGAAAACCTCCTGTGACATTCCTTCTTTTCATCAGTGCGACTGACATATACTATCAAAGTATGCACTGTATTACTTAAAATTGACCTCAGTGTTTTCCTCTTGAATACTAGGATGAACAATTTAAATCAGTTTGTTGCGGAGGTGCTGATGTCACTGGGATATGAGGTTTGTTGAGCAGAGATAAGGCCCAGACAGCTGACTGACATCTGGAGCCGATTAATGGCAAGCTGAAAGCAGCTGCTTCTCACTCATGTGAAAGTTGGTCATGAATCGGTCTTCTTGATCTTCAGAGTTATAGAGGGTATGTTCCTGGACAGCAACAAATATATATTGCTGTACTAATGCAGAATGCAAACAGGAGTAAATAAAAGCTAAATATAATTGGCAAAAGGTTGACTGTGGCTCAGACTGGCCATTCAAAGTGGAAAGAAATAGATAACCATGAGAGAACGATAGTCACTGGAAGAATAAGATAGGCAGCACAAAGTCCATGATGCTTTTCTCAATGTGTCCTCAGATCCTGAAGAAGTCCTGCATTGAGATCCTGGCAGCAGAACCATCCAGTATCTGTGCAGGAGGTAAGATTTTACTCTAGCTCATCTTCCTAAGTCATTTGACCATTTTTTTTCACTAACCTTTACATTATTATAGTTGCCAAAGACTCATATGTATAAGTTAAAAGTATAAGTTGAAAGTATATATATATATATATATATATATATATATATATATATATATATATATATATATATATATATATATATATATATATAAAATCATACACAGTAATTTTTCCTACAGTGCAAGTATTTGCCAAGATGGTACAGTTGTGGTCAAAAGTTTACATACACTCATCATGGGCATGAATGACATGGTAAGTTGGCTGTTTTAATGATTTCTTTAAACTGTTCTTTTTCCAGGGTGGAATGACTGTACAGCATACAACATTAATGACTTTAAAAAACAAGAATTGGGTGCACAAGTTTGAGTATATTTAGGATTTTCTCTAATCCACACAGGATCAAATATATAAATTACACACGCACCTTGACCAGATGCTTTTGGTGGCCATCAACAAGCTTCTGACATCATTTTAGCTGGACATTTGACCGCTCTTCTTGGCACAATTGATTTCATTAATTTAAATTGGCTGGTTTCAAGGCACAGACCCGGCTTTTAAGCATAGTCTACAAATTTTCTGTAAGTTTGAGATCAGGGATTTGGGAAGGCCATTCCAGAAGCTTAATGTTAGCCTGCTTTATGCACTCCAAAATCAGTTTTGATGTGTTTAGGATTATTGTCCTGCTGGAACAACCTTGGTGGCCTCAGAATCTCGTCTCTGCTCTTTGCAGATGATGCAGTCCTTTTGGCTTCATTAGGTGGTGGCCTTCAACTTGCAGTGGAACGGTTCACAGCCGAGTGCGAAGCAGCTGGTGTGAGAATTAGCACCTCTAAGTTTGAGGCCATGGTCCTCAGCCTGAAAAGGGTGGAGTGCCCTCTCTGGCTCAGGGACGAGATCCTGCCCCAGGTGGAGGAGTTCAAGTATCTCGGGGTCTTGTTCACAAGTGACGGGAGAAGAGAGCGGGTGATCGACAGATGGATCGGGGCTGCGTCTGCAGTGATGCGGACGCTGCACCTGTCTGTCGTGGTGAAGAGGGAGCTGAGTGTAAAAGTGAAGCTGTCGATTTACTGCTCAATCTATGTTCCTACCCTCACCTATGGTCACGAGCTCTGGGTAGTGACCGAAAGAATAAGATCACGAATACAAGCGGCAGAAATTAGTTTCCTTTGCAGGGTGACTGGCCTCTCTCTTAGAGATAGGGTGAGGAATGCGACCATTCGGGAGGGGCTCAGAGTAGAACTGCTTCTCCTCCACATCAAGAGGAGCCAGTTGAGGTCGCTCGAGCATCTGACTATGATGCCTCCTGGGCACCTCTTGGGTGAGGTGTTCCGGGCATGTCCCACTGGGAGGAGGCCCTGGGGTAGATCCAGGACACGCTGGAGAGATTATATCTCTCGGCTGGCCTGGGAACGCCTTGGGGTCCCCCTGGATGAGCTGGTGGAGGTGGCTGGGGAGAGAGAAGCCTGGGCTTCTCTGCTTAGGCTGCTGCCCCCGCGACCCAGTCCCGGATAAGCGGAAGAGAATGGCTGGATGGATGGATGGAACACTCAATTGTGTCCAAGTTGAAGAATTTGGACGTAGTCCTCTTTCTTCATTAGTACATTGCCTTAGTGCATTGTACCAGTAACACTGGCAGCGAAACAGCCCCAGAGCATGGTGCTACCACCACCATCCCTGGCAGTTGGTGTAGTGTTCAAAGGTTTGAAAGCCTCCCCTTTACTCCTCCAAACATATCTCTTGTCACTGTTGCCAGATAGCTCTGTCTTTGTCTCATCTGACCATAAAGCTTTTCTCATTTTTGCATTTGGCTCATCTGTGTGGGCAGCTGCAAATTTCTTGAAGGTGTCAATTTTGGAGCAGGGGCTTCTTTCTTGGTCTGCACCCTCTCAGTCCATGGCAATGTGAAACTCACTTCACTATGGACAGTGACGCTGGTGTTCCAGCAGTTTCCGGTTCATGGTAGACCTGAACTTTGGTGGTTCTTGGGTTGTTCCTTACCAGTTTCCTCTCATGTGAGGGTGACAGTTTGGGTCTTCTTCCAGACCTGGGCAAAGTGGTGAAACATCCGAATAAGCTATACTTACGTACAGCTGTTTTAACTGATGATCTTGGAATCTGCAGTTGTTTAGAAATGGCTCCAAGAGACCATCACAACTTGTGTAAATCTAGAGTTTGCTATTTTAGATCCTCCCTGAGTTCCCATTGTTCTGAGTACTGGTCAATCCAATGAGTGCTGTCAAACAAATCCTTTTTATGCTGGCAAAGAGAAACTACCATTTGTATCAACCATGATCATTAATGAGAATTTAATAGGCCTTGGCCCTGTAAAAGACAATGTAGAACCCTCTGCACCACTTATTCAAATATTTAAGGGAATGCATGTATATATTTGAGCCTGTATGTATACTTGTAACCCTGTGTGGATTATAGAAAATCCAAAATAAATTCATATTCGTGCACCCAATTCTTGTTTTTTAGTCATTAAAGATGTATGCTGTACAATCATTCAAAATTTACCATGACATTCATGCCTATGATCAGCATATGTAAACTGCTGACCACAACAATACATGTTGGGTTTGTCTTAATATTTCAATTAAAGATCTGCTTCTTGTCAACTATTCGAAATGTTTTTGACAAGAAGCTGTCTCTGAGGTATTTCAAGGGAGAATAACCACATTTATTTTCTATTACAATTTGTAGATGGGTGACCTAATGTGTTTCTTTTCTCCTCGTCAGAGTCCTTCCAGGTGGTGGTGAGAGGAAGAGGATTTCTTCATGCCCGAAATGTTGACAAAGTGCTGTGCAGCTTTCGAATCAACGACACCCTGACTAAGAGTAGGTGAAACATTGCTTATCGTCACGAAAGGGTGTTACCCATTATTCACTACATGAGCTGTTTTATTGCTGTAAAACATCATCGCTTATCATGCTGGTAAATTACGATAAAGACAGCTGGAATACACAGTTGAGTGAACAAGACATTGTGAAACTCATCAGAATTATACCATTGCACCAGACTGAATTTCTCAAAAACCAAACACCAAGTGAGCCACACAGCTGGAACCCTCTGTGATCAAACTAGCAGCCATGTGTTATTTATGCATTAAAAACACACACTCACACACATACACTGTAATTCTACAGTCTGGGGAGAAAAAAAACAAGCTAAAAACAAAAACAAGAGATTAAGGAGGACCTGCGCCACACACAAAGGAAAGGGGGTTAAATGTCTTCAGGGATACAGTCGGTGCCCCCGTGGTCTCTAAAAGTGGCTTACTGTAACACTTGTGAAAAAGACTTCCTACTACACATGCCACTGCAGCTACAGGAGGTGATGGTTTAATTACAAAGCACGGCATTGACCAGAATTTACACACAAGAATTTAAATGTCTGCTCCAAGCTGGAATATGTTGCAATCCATGTGGTCCATACCACCATGACAGTTGACCATCTTTTCTACTTTCTTTTGTTTTTAACTGTATAAATCAATGAAATCCATGAATGCATGATGATTTTCTGCTGCTTGGATTTAAATTCTAATTGTTTTTGAGTGATATTATACAACTTCCTACAAACTTCTGACATGTAAGCAATTTGAGCAAAATTATCTCCATATGTCAGTCCCATTATACTCGCATGCTCCTCCTCCAGATTCATTCACTTTTCTAAAATGGTTACACACAGTCTTCTGTACTTTGCTTTAAATGTAAATAATAAGGTCGTGGTTAGCTTTCCTGGAGACAAATGTATCACTGCCTGTAAAGAAAACTGTTTGAGTATTACGTGCTCTCACTGACTCCCAGCCCCTGCCCTCTGCTTACTTTGCAAGTACGATAAAGTGTTTAAAAAGAGAGCAACTATATGCAACTTTGTACATGTGTTAAGCAGATTTTTCCATGTTTGAGTTTGCATCCCCAGGAAAAAGTAGCAGCAAGTATAGCCAGGCATGCATGGATTTGGCAGGTCCCGTCCTGAGCTATTTATTGTTTTTGTGACAGATGTTGCACTGGACAACTGTGTGAATACTGAAAGAAGAGACTAGAAGAAATCAATACAATCAGATGATGAGATTCATACAAGTCCCATAGTCTGTTTGATAAACATGAAGCTGCGACTAGCCTGGCTCTGCTGAAATGTAACCAAATTCTCCTAATAGCACTTTCAAAGCTGACAGGTTAAATCATACAAAGTGGGTGACACTGAATAATAATTATGGTATACCCCACACTGAAGATGCAACATAAGATGTTAATCAGTTAATTAGAGGCAAGCAGATTTTTGTTGTGTGGAGTCAGGGTATTTGTTTGCTCTGATTCACCATCTTTACGCTAAACTAATCTAACCAACTCCTGATTTAGAAGAATGAGTATCTTATTCATGACAAGAAGGCACGAAGCTTGTATTTTCCCCCCAAATTACCAGGATTTCTGTGTTGATCACTCATAAATGAGGCCTGATTGTCATCTAAGTTACGTTTATAGACAAAAGCAGTCTGACTAAACTGATTAGATACAAACAGTTGTGCTTTCCATATCTGAGAGCACTGAGTAGTCACTCATAGTGCTGGCTGGAAAAAAGTAATCATCTGAACTTTTTATTTTTTTTATTTTGCAACTGTAGGATTCTTCAGAAATCCATTGCATTTATATAATACGACCTTGTTTACAGTATGGCACAGGACATGACTAATCTTTCAAAATAAGCCAGAATATTAAGCAATAATGCTAAATAATTTAGTGGTTAAAGATGAACTTTAGTCATCTGTCTGCACCGCCCAGTAAAACATGACCTCTTTCTGAGCTTGGAGAGTAAACCGTCTAATAAACCAACATGACACGGACTTCGAATGTTTGCCAGAATCTTCTATCCACCACGGATTTAAATTGTGGAAATTTGCAACTGCAGCAAATGATGTTTCATCAGCTCTGAACTGGACAAAGTTGGTGCTTTGCTTTAACGGTGCAGAGCTACCTCGAGTGCAAGGTGGGTGCAGAGGTGAACTCTGACATCTGGGCCAGTTTGTACCGGTATGGAGCTGCTTTTGGCCGCACCGCCTCCCTGTCCTCCTCTCCTCTTCTCCTCCTCTCCATCCTGCATTGTGTTTTTAGAGAAGAGCAGCCACTCGTGTGGATTTCCTCAGTTCTGGGGTATGCGTGCCCCTTGCCAGGATAAGCAGATAGACTTGCGCGATGATGTTTGCTGGAGACACTTTTCTAACAGCCAGCTGGACAAGGAGAGGACCTACATTTTGCCTGAAAAACAAGAACTGTGGTGAAATTGTTTGTATTGGCATTCCTGAGCGGGATCCAGATGCCTTCAGATGGAAAACAACAAAGTGCTTGTTTTGCAGATCCAGTCTTCTTAGATTGTTTGTTAATCGAGTTACAGTGAAAGAGGTGATATCATTCGACTGCTGTAAACAAATGCATAATTTCCGCTCTTGTTGTTAAATATTTATAGCTTTAAAATAAAGTCATGTCACACTAATCGGTCAGTACATTCATTCTACTGCAATCAGGCTATGATGACTTAATGAAGGCTGATTGAAAGGTGAAAACCTGATTCAGGAGCTGTAGGTGCTGCCCAATACTGCTCACAATCCAGTCAGGAAAGTTTGGCTCATACTTTTGCTGTTTTCAAGACCCCTTTCCCCCCTCTGCTTCTCTAGTGGTGAAGCCCTTGGTTGTAGAAGATACATATCTTCTCTGCCCTGCGCCAGTGCTTGAAGAGGAGGGGATGTAAGTTGTATAATTTACTTAAATAAATGTGAGGTTTCATGCGAAACCTTCTACTCTGCTTTTCAAGGTTAAAACACAGCAAAGATATTTTTATTTTTCTTTGCCAGGGCAGCAAATCTTTATGTCAGCATGAACGAAGGCCTCAGTTTCATCTCCAGTTCGGTCACAATTACCACTGTGAGCTGTGTGAGTACAAAATGTTACAGCAGCTTTTGGTCTTAAGCAGGGCCTTGGATCGGCACGGTGTTGAGGTACAGACTGCACAGAAGAATAAAACCAAAAGCACCTCCTACAAAAGCGGTTTACATCTAGTGCTCTTCTAGTTCAGACAGTCTGTGCTGACGTGTCTGTCTCTTTTACAGTCTGATGGGACCATCCTGGCCATAGCTCTGCTCATCCTGATGCTGCTCCTGGTCTTGGCTCTCCTCTGGTGGTTCTGGCCTCTGTGCTGCACTGTGGTCAGTTCTCCAAAGCAAAAAAATGCAATGAAAACATGCACTCGTGCTTTTTAGATTTTACAGAGGGATGTTGCTTGCAGGCTATCAGACAGTAAGAAGTATCTTTTTTTGTTGATCTATGCTGATACCACCTAAGGAATCTTATAATCTTAGATAATACAATCAAGATTGGGGTCAATATTTCTCTTTTGAATCCTTGCACCTTCATCTTCAGTGAGGTGCACTGAGGGAAAGTGTGGCTTTAAAACAGTGAGAGGAATGATGAAAGCAAATGGATCTGCTTATTACTTAAATATTTGCTAGATTTTACAAAATACTCTGAGTATCTGAATTTGGCCCACAACCAGTAAAGTTCAAGGCCATCGGGTGAACAGGTGTTTAAGGATTTATGCTGCTTTCCAGAGGTTATTGCAGATGACCTCCTAGTCAGTATATTCACTTAAAGAGCTATGACTTAGCAGATCTTTCCATTTATATGATTTCATGCTAATGGTGTGGAAGCAAAAGTCTATATAGGCTCAATGTTTTGGCTGATATCGTTGTCACTATGAAGTATTTGGACAGAGGAATAACTTACATGAAGTAACATGTTTCACAAAAAGTAGTTCTGTGAAAGCCATCTGCTCTGGGCACAGTAAAAAAGAGGAAATGCTTTTCTCCAACACATTTGTGTTATTATTTAGACAGTGGCCAAACTGCGAGCATCACAGTATTTCAGCAAACTGTTTTGCTACCACCTGTCTGCTCTACAAATCTGTATGTGTCCTTTCAGATCTCTCTTTCACATCTCTTCAAAATGCACTCGAATGTTTCCAGAGCTGGAAACAGGAGCGCTGCGAACTGCCAGAGAGAGATGTCAGCTTTTACAACATGGCTTTTTCTCCCATCACTCTTTTCTGTTCTTATCAATTTGCTTGCAAGTTCAAGCCTGTGCAGCAAGTGTGTTTCGGAAAAACGACATTGGGTTACCAAGGCGAGCCTTTTCTCTCTCTCTCTCTCTCTCTCTCTTTTACAGTATTTGGAAAAGCGTGCAGGAAAAATCACAAATAAGACTCAAAAGTGACTTAATTTGCCAAATACATTTAGTGAAGAGGAATCCATCTTTATTACACCGGTGGAAAAAACAAAATAAAACACTGACAGCTCGTGCCGTGACATCTAAATAGGAAAAAAGGTTACATGGGGATAGCAGAGCAAGACTTTTTGTGGATTAAAGTCTGCATTGTTGTGCATTCATCCAAGCTTTGAGTTGCATAACAAGGAAATAGGTGGATAAATTGTTTTCTTTTCTATTTATTTGATGCTAACTAAAGTACAAATAGTATAAAAGTTATCCATAAATGTAAAAGGCATACTGTGGTGTTTGTGAGCTTGTAACTCTCCTCTTGCTTTAACAAGCAACCCATGGCCAACAAATCTGGATAGCAGATTTCTAGGTCAGTGCATTGCTCTTGTAAGTTGTAGTGACTAAAAAGCGCAGCCATTTGATGTTGTCTAGCCCGTCGTTGTGCACAAAGCGCACATCGTTCTGCCAAGCGGACCACAAAAAAAAAAAAAAAAAAACATTTTCAAACATGTCTCTGTGATTTCTGTCATCTCTTGATGTGTAACAGCATCCCTCCATCTTTTTCCTCTCCTTTTTTTCACCCACAGATCATCCATGAACCGCCACCGCCAATTGCTGAGGATAGTTCGGTAGGAGCTTCACAATCTCCACCTCCTATTGGTTTCCTGATGACTCAGAAGAGTGGTTGTGATTTAAGAGTTTGACAGCTGCCAGTGTTTAGGATGTGTAATTGTTAAAGTGACAGTTTAAACCTCAATGGCCATGCAGCATCACTCACTCCCTGACTTCAAACTTTCATCGCTTGTTTTGCAATTCATATGATGGGAGTTAATGCCCTATCAGAGCAGTGAAATCCTGACATTTACAGTTTTTTTCCCCCTGTCTTTCTCCTGTTTTAAAGAGCACTGCTTTTTGTGTCCAGGCCTTTAATTCATATTTTTTCAAATTAGAACTCTTTGGACCTTCAGTAGTAAAACTTAGGCTAAGATAAAACTTAATAATAACACAAATGGTCCAAGTGACTCTATTAAAATCAATTTTGACATCCCCAAAACACACTGCAGCAACTGTGGGATATATCAGGCTGCATCTGTTTGCACCAAATTAAACAGAAAATTAGGTTTTACAGCTAAATTTAAATGTCAGTGACATCCACGGCCTCAAAGACAGCTTTCATTACGGTCTCCTCTGTGCGACATCCTGGTAGGATACGAGTCAGACTGGGTTTATTAAAGAGCTGAAGCATCACAAGTTTGGCTAGTGGGCTTTTCATTTCCTTTGATCTGAAAAACCAAAGCAACAGGGACATAATGACAACTCAGGAGGAGGAAGGACAGACTGAGAGGCATTTGCTCCAGTTTGCCTGGTAACAAGTAAGAGAATATTTCCAGACTTGAGCCACCTCTTATTTTTTTTCTTTATATTTTACTTCCAGAAAGCCAGATTTTGTTGTAATTTTTTTTAAAGCGGTCTTGAGCAATAGTGCTCCAGGCTGTCTATAGGTCTTTCAAAGTTTTTGTTAGGACATTGGCAAAGAAACAATTTTAATTTGCATCTTTAAGCATTTTGCTATTAGCAGCCTGTTGCAAAAACATAAAATTTGCTGTGGTTTTTTTTGTAACCAGAATTTATGAAAAATGCCAAAGACAGCACAGTCTGACAGACATAAAATAGTATTTTTGCACCAACAAGGTGAACACTTGGCATATCTTGCAGCGTGCAGTGGGTCCTTTCAAATTTTAAGGAAGAAGTGGCAGGCCTAAAAAAACTATCTACAGCAGATGAAGAATGTCTGAAAGTCATGACCTAAAGAAATAAGAAGAAAAAATCCAGTAAAGACCTGACACAAGATGAAAGGGATGCATCCGAACCTTCATTTGATCCATCTACTGTTCACTGAAGCCTCACCAGAATGGTCTCAGTGGAAGGGTGGCTGGCAAGATGACATTCTTAAGTAAGGGAAACAGGAAGAAAAGACTGAGGTATGCCAAATTGCACAAGAACAGGACTGAAAAACAGTGGCAGCAGGTCTTATGGATTGATGAATCCAAATTTGAAATTTTTGGTGAAGATCAGGAAAGGGGTACAACAGCCATCTGTAAAACACGGTGGAGGCTCTGGGATGGTTTGGGGCTGCATTGCAGAAGGGCTTTGAATGTCCTTCCAGAAGCCTGGAGAACTATTCCTGAAGACTACTTAAATAAACTACTAGAAAGCTGCTTAAGAGAGTTCAGGCTGGGTTGAAGCATAATGATGCTCATACCAAATAGTCCAGACTTTTTTGCCTTTTATACTGCATTTACATGTAAGTTTGCAGATATTTCAATAAATTGCTGCACCCACTTCCCATTTTCTTAGCAATGTATAGAGAAATGAGAGGTGGCTCAAGACATCTGCAAGTGAAGTGTTTTACTTTTACACTGTATGTATATTGCACCTTAGTTCAAGCTGAGGGACAGTTAAAAAAAAATGCCTAGATGGTTCAATAAATAAATAAAAACCTATTTCATGTTGCTCTACGGCAGGATGATGAAGACTTTGAAGCCCCCAAAAAGAAATGGCCAACTGTAGATGCCTCCTACTATGGAGGAAGAGGAGTAGGAGGAATCAAAAGGATGGAGGTGAGCTCTAATGAATAAACTACTATCTGCTAATGAAGAAAAGCCACAGACTTCCAGAAAATTCAGATAACACAGTCAAATCAATTAACTCAACATTTGCCAGTGATATAAAAGATTAGAAGTGATGTATGGCAGCGCCAATTACTGACTGTCCATATTTTTCACTACTAGGTTCGCTGGGGTGAAAAAGGTTCCACTGAAGAAGGAGCAAAGCTGGAAAAGGCCAAAAATGCCAAAGTAAAGATGCCTGAGCAGGAGTATGTGCTACCACCCACTCGGGTTCTTAACAATGGCATGCAAAAACCTCCAGTGCCACGAAACTGGTACTCACCCATCAAGGTATGAGAGCGAGCAGCCAGGAGGAAAAATATATGGGGGTCTCGTCTGGCCTTCAAATGCATTGTTGAGAATAAGGGTGGCACTTGCTTAGTCACTAAAGAACGAGTGGGGAATCAATCAGGACTGACCTAATATTTAATGATTACTAGTTAGGAACTTCTGAGTAACTCAATCTGATGCTTCACTAAGGGAACACATAAACAGTACAGTAGGCAATAGTGAAGTAATGCTGTAGCAATGGGAAAGTACTTAGCATGATGCTTTGCTTCTCTCAGTTTTGAATAAGAAAACGGGGTGTTGTCTTGCTTTGGAGATAATTAATTGTCTAATTATTACCTAGTGAGTCACTCAAATGGTATCTTCCAGCTGGTTTTCAGTAACCATTATCTGCAATCCCAGTCCCAATTCTAAAAGAATCAGGATGCTGTGTTGAATGTAAATAAAAACAGAATGCAATGATTTGCAAATCTCACACTCATTTTATTCACAATAGAACATAGAAAACATAAGAGATGTTTAAAATGTGAAATAGTATGATTTTAAGAGAAATATGAGCTCATTTTGAATTTGATGTCAGCACCATGTCTCAAAAACGCTGACAGAGCCATGTTTACCACTGTGTAGCATCCCCTCTTCATCTAACAGCAGTCCTTAAACGTCTGGGAACTTGGGAGACCACTTGCTGGACTTTTGGGAGAGGAATGTTGTCCCATTCTTGTCTGATAGAGGATTCTAGTTGTTCCAATAGTTCTGGGCCTTTGTCATATTTGTTTCTGGATCATGGCCACATATGGCTTCTTCTTTGCATGATAGAGCTTCAACCTGCATTTGTGGATGGCACAATGAACTGTGTTCACAGACAGTGATTTCTGGAAAGTGTTCCTGAGCCCATCCAGTCACTTCCATGACAGAATCACGTCTGTCTTTAATGTAGTGCTGCCTGAGGGCCCGAAGATCACAGGCATCCAGTATTGATTATTGGCCTCGTCCCTGCACAGAGATTTCTGTGGGCTCTCTGAATCTTTTGAACATGTACTATACTGTAGCTGATGAGACATTTAAAGTCATTGCAGTTTTACATTGAGTAACATTATCCTGAAACTGTTCCACAATTTGTAGATGCTGTTTTCTGCAGATTGGTGAACTTCTGCCTCTCTAAGATGCTCTTTTTATATCCAGTCATGTTACTGACCTGTTGCTCGTGAACCTGATTAATTGCAAAATGTTCCATCAGCTGCAGTTAAAATGACTGCAACTTTTTTTGAGACATGTTGCTGCCATCAAATTAAAAGTGAGCTAATATTTTTCAGGAAATAGTAAAATGTCTCAGTTTTTAAACATTTGATATGTTTTCTATGTTCTATTACTATATGGGTTTATGAGATTTGCAAATCACTGCACTCTGCTTCTTATTTAGATTTATCACAGCATCCCAACATTTTTGGAATTGGGGTTGTACTACAATGTCCTGAGTCAGATGTGATCATAAAAGTGCTGAAAAACAACTATCGCTACTCTCCTTATTCATTCCTCACTAGTGTTACCTAAACAGCTTAAAATAAACAGGATATGAGTTTTAACTGCACCACATAAAAATGAGTAAATACTGGAGAATTTGAGAGTGACTTGGTCGAGAAGTATTAGGAGGTATTAGAAGTGTGGGAATCATGATTTTTTAATTGCTCTTCTATTAAACACACTACACATAACAGAGCATCTGCCACAAATTACTCCATGCTAATCTGTCTGAGGAGATGTTAGTAATAGTAGCATGAGTTGTGTCAAGGTAATAATGCTTAGGTGATGCTGTTACAGTCCCATTCCTCCAGGGCCAGCATGGGGTTAAAGGAGTCATTTTGAAGCCTTCCCAGTCAGCAGGGGATTGCTAATAGAAACCAGACTCCTGTTGGACTGACCTCCAGGGAGAAGGGGCTGCACAGCCAGGAGTTTCTGTGAGGAAAAACAGCTGCATATTTTCTGCTCTTATCCTCAAAGTATTTGCTGTGTCTAAAAAGTATGAAGAGTCAACTTACAGTGGACCGAAATCATTTCAGTTTGTCACTTTGAGATTGCTGGAGGAATTAAACAATACATTAAAACTGCAGCTGAACTCATTTGTGTGAAAAAGAATGCAAAAAAAGGGGGGGGGGTTGTGCCAGAAACCTATTTTTTTAGAAAAAAAAAAAAGCATCCTCAAGAACTTTAGATTCTCTCAAACATTTTGGTCTCTCCTCTGTCCCCACAGAGCAAACTGGATGCATTGTGGGTGCTTTTAAGAAAAGGCTATGACCGTGTGTCTGTGATGAGACCTCATCCAGGTGACAAGGTAAGAAGAATGCCAACACTGCACTGGTAGGCACTGAGCATGCATCATAAATCATTCTGCATTTCATGAACTGACGTAAGGCTTGGCTGTGCATTAGCACTTGGCAGATGAAAATTAGCATTTGGAAAGAGTCTCCTGTATGTGAAAATGTTGAGAAAGTGGACCAGCTGTAAGCAATGAAGTGTGCGCAGCGAGACTCATGGGAAAACTTGCGGTGGGACTGGATTTAGATTGCAGTGTCTGGCTACAGCGTGCTGTAATGTAAAGGCGTCTGGTGAAATCATTCAAAAAAAAAAAGTAAAAGCAAAATGAAATTCCTCAAAGGCCAGCTGCAGTGGGGGGTGACAGTGCAATGACCACTGTAGTTGGCAGCTAACATAAAGTCAGAGACTGTGGAGTCTGTATGTGGTGAAAAATGGGTCTGAGGGAATAATGTGTCTAAAAATCTCACCGCAAGCGTTTATGTAATGATTCATTTTTCTCTGGGTCAGAGCGTTGATCTAAAACCATTACCCTCACAGTGTGAAAAGACATTGCTGGCAATTGTACATTTAAACAAGTATTTAGACATTTTCTCGAGTTTTCTATGCAACTCTTGCCCTTTGTGTAAATCTACAGCACACTGAGCTCGTTTCAGATGGGAAACTATAAACAAGCCAGAGAGGACCGTCTGCTGGTAGAAGATAGGCCTTTAAATGCCATTCAAGGGAGGAGCTGCTCCTATTGTTTTCACAGAGCTGTATAAGGTGATACACAGCTGTGCTGAAAGATAGAGCTGAAGGTTGAAGATGAGAGTGTGCTTCAGTGATGGGACCATAACCTCAAGTGTTGATGCTGTTGAGAAGAAATTTTCTGGGATAAAATTTGAAATGTTTTATTTGAAACTTTGTGTGAGAATACCAGTTACACTATGTGAGGTTGTGAAAGCATGTACTAGAATATGGCTTAAACAATATGAAAGCATGGGTCTATCCTGCTTTGCATCAACAATTCCAGGTGGTACTGCTGCTGCTGGTGTAATGGAGTGTGGGTTATTTTCTTGGCACACTTTGGCTCCTTTAGTAGACAACAGTGTACCCATCTCCTGACGGCTGCTTCCAGCAGGATAGCGCGCCATGTCACAAAACTTGTGACATGGTGGAACAGGAAATTCACATCATGGATGTGCGACTGTGTGATGCTATCATGTCAATATGGAACAAGATCTCAGAGGAATGTGTCCAGCAGCTTGCTGAATCTGTGCCATGAAGAATTAAGACAGTTCTGAAGGCAAAAGTGGGTTCAACCAGTTACTAGCAAGATGTACCTGACAAATTCCATAATTTATGTTTTGGCAGCTGTAATGTTAGATATACTGTATATACTGTAATTTTTTTTAATCACTAAACTGACTATAAAAATCCTGCTGTTGATATGTTCTGCAGTTACAGTACAAATATAAAGGTTTGGCTATGGAATAAGCTTCGGTATCTTTAGTCTGGTTTATTATTAATTGGTCAACATTGGTACTTCATCTTCATCAGTGCAGTTATGCACTGACAGTCCAGCAAGACACCCAGGTCATGCAGAGGAGGATGTGAAGTTAAATCTGAGGGCAAACTTATCAGGACTTAAAGTGAATCATACTTTCAAGCTTTTCTTTGCCTCCTTTGCTGTATTTTTTGTTTTAAAGTAAGCCACAAGTTTTTAGTGGGTAAAAGGTCTGATATGTAGGTGAGCTAGTTTAGCAATCAGGCTTGTTTTTGTCAGTCATGGTGTTGTAATACATGCAAAATGTGGTTTGGCATCATTTTGCTGAAATAATCAAGGCGTTCCCTGATTTAACAACAACAACAAAAAAAAAGTCTTCCTTTTTTTCTTTGCATGGTAGAGTTTCAACTTGTAATTGTGGATGCAGCAAGCCTGAGTGGCTGAAAAGCAAGGCGTTTCAATATTAGTTTTCAGTCTTGTCCATCAAGTACAGAAATTTAACTAGACTCTCTGAATCGTTTGATATTAGTATCTATTGACCCATGCAGTCTGTCAGAGTGGCTTTACTTACTTTTTACTAGTGTGATGTTTCATGTGTTTTTATTTGTAATACACAACATTTTAAGTCATTTGCTGTCCCCCTCCCAACATTTTTGATGCCTACTGAAGGCATCAAGGTATCTTCCTCACTATAAGAAAGTTCCATTAGGTCATTGGAAAAACAAAACAAAACTTTGTACTTTGTACAGGCTTGTTCTGATCGCATTTGGGAGTCTATTTTAAAAGCCTTGATTTTTATAACTTGCTCTAAATGAGTGCAGCAGTGGGAAGGAGGAGGCCAGCTGATCCAGTGGCTGCTGGAGGAAAAACCCTGTTACGTGTCACTTTACTGAGCCTTAAAGACTAGTGTCTTTTTAGTGATTAAAAAAATGAAAAAATCAGAGGACACAATGCTGGGCTACTGAGCCATCACACATTTCAGCACTGACTGACTGTGAATTTAAATAGAACTATGATACAGTGAAGGAATCCAAGAAACATTAGGATCCGTGATATACAGTATAATATTTGTTACATTTGATCTAGTTCTTTCTCTTTTTTTTCCCCCTCAACAGTCATTTCCCCTCAGTGTTAAATGAGAGACACATTCCTTATTGGCCCATTGCAACTCCTGGGTCCACTGAGTGCAGCTGCTCCAGGGGTGTAACTTGTTTCTGGAATACAATGATGACGATCTGCATCGTTCTCGAATGACCTCACTTCATTTTGGATGGGAGAAAATGATAGCAGGTTAACTTGTCCGCTGAAGAGGTTGCACAGCTTTTAAAACTTAAGCTGGGACTGAGAATTGCAGCACTTTTTAAAAAAAATTTTTTTTAATACAGTTTGCTGACATTAAAACACACATTATGTAGTGGTGTGTGAACAATAGGAAAATGCTAGCATGAGTCACAGCTGAGCCACGCCATGCAGTCTGTAACAGAGAGCAGTGACATTTTTATATCTTAGACTTATTCGGCTGTCAGAACAGGACAGTGTGTGTTTTGTCAAAGAAAGTTCAGAAGAGTCGAGACATTTGTTTTCCAAACCCCAGATTCTGAAAATAATATTTGATCAAAGGAATAAAAATAGCAAAACAGATATATAAAAAATGTATTATAAATGTATTGTGCCCATGTTAATTAGCTAACTTTGCTATTGTGTTGGAGAAAATCCTGCAGGAATTTGTACACTGAGACTACAACAGTATGCTGTAGAGGACACACTGTAGAAGATTAACATTGCTTGCCTTGGATATCAGTAGTTTATTAACGTATGGAATTTTGCTTGAAAATGCAGATGGATAGTTTTTACCTACTAGACTGGGCCACAGACTGTAAATAAAAGATGGACAAGGCCATCATGGGGCGACCCATTGTTTTTTGGACTCTTATTTTGGAGTTTAGCATTTTGGCTGTTGCCATTTTGATGTTTTAAAATGCTGTACTAGACTTTAAACTAGTGGCTGAGACAAGAAATGTATAAATAAAGTCTCTAATGATATCATAAGTCAAGTGAGCAGTAAGGTCATCATAATAAGAACTATTTTGCAACCACAGAAGTCACCCCCTGCCTGACCATCAGAAAAAGGCAAGTTTAGAGGAATTTTATATGAGCCTCACTTGTCAAACCCAGAGGTTAAGTCCATGTTCTACATATAGGCTACTGATTTTATCCAAATGTTTAAATTTTCAGTGTGAATTTTTGTCCACGATGGAACAACCAATGGAAAAAAGGTAACATTTACTACTTTCTGCTAACAAAATCTGCTCTCTGTTTGATTTATTTTTTTCAGGGCAGATGCATGAACTTCACCCGCATAAAATCCCCTCCTCGCTACCCACACTTCAACAATCACCGATCTCCCATCTACAATCCTCCCAGCAAGAATCCACCTCCACCACAAGGCACCCTCCCACCGATTCCCAGTGCTCCTCTGGAATTTTCCTTCTCCTCACTGCCTCTCACAGCTCCACCCATTTCAACCCCTCCCCCTTACACACCACCTCCCAACCGGGCTCTTCCTCCAACCACCTTGCACATACCTGACCCACCAGCGCTCCCACCCACCCCTCCGCCCTGTGCTATCCCATCTGGCTCCCTGCCACCTCCTCCTCATGTACCCCCTCCTGGGCGAGCCCCTCCGCCCGCACGCCCACCACCTCGCCCTGGTCTGTAGAAAGAACTCTGGGAGACAGGAGAATGTCACACAAGACTGAAAAAGGCAATCCAGAGTCCCACCAGCACATAGCCATCTCTGATTGTAACTGCGAGTAAGGTATAACGAGGTGCCACGCTTAGCGGTCTGTAGCCTTTCAGACTTGTGATGAGGAGCAGCGAGGACTTGTTTCCAGCTATTTGTCTACACTGACTTTTGTACACATCTAGCTCAACAGTGCAATTGCTTGGATGCTTGAAATACATAGACATCCCCTATAAATGAGATCACGCAGGCCGGCTCAAAAATGTTTGAAGACTGACAGAGCAGAGGAGCAGCAGCTTGTACGAACAGCTTTATACAAAGTCCTTCGAGAAGGAGTACAGCTGTCATCCAAATGGCCATGTCACTAAAATACGTGCCACTGTAAAAATTCCTGTTTCATGAAAAGACAAAGACAAAAAAGACTCATACAGCAGATTAAGGATGATTCAGAGGCATCTGAAAAACAATCTTTTTTTTTTTTTACGAGTTCTTTACTGTTTGCATGCAACAGTGCTCACCATTCGTACTTGTTTTTATACATATGTAAATACTTTCATTTTTTAATTTGTACTTTTGTTGTGTAGACCACACTCTTTTCATTTTGAGGATAGAAAGACAATCATTGGTGATGACGGCGTGGACAGCAAGTGTACTGAAACAGCAATGCAATGTATCTGGTCTTCCATTGTTCAACTTCTGGCTCGCAAACTATTTTCATCCAACCTGATGTGAGCCAAAAACTGGCCTGTGTGCTGTGCTCATCAGCGTAAATGATCAATTTAGATTCACTAGACTTATTGACCAAGTTGACTATAATTACAGCTGTAGGTTAGCCTTGCATAGCATCAGTCTATCAAGAAGAGGGTAACTCTGGGAATCAGGGTAAAGCTTTTCACATCGTCTTACTCATCCACCCACGGCTTCAACCAAAATTTTACATAAATAATATAACCATGTGCATTCAGATATGCGTGTGCCTGTGTGTGCTGTACACTGATGTGTCAGTCAACAATCTTGTTTTTCTTTTCTTGTCTTTTTTTTTTTAATTGTTGCAATAAGTGTTTAATTCCTCTGATAATAAAATACGATAAAAGACGTTCCATGGATGTTAATACGAAGCTTTGATCTCGGCAGGTTTAGCAATCCCATCAGTACCATATAGTATACAGACACTGGTGTGTGTCATTTAAAAAACAATTAAACAGTTTAGTTGTATAAGCTTTGGCTCTGTCTTCCTATACATTTCTTCAGTTACTAATTTGAAAAACATGTTTCACTTTAAGCATCAAAAGCAGCCACTGATCCACTTGTTTGTTGTCTAAGCTTTCATCAAGAGTCTGTAAAGCCTTTAATGTGTTTAGCCGGATATTCCCTTAGGTTACTTTTCATCCACAGTGCTCCCAACTCTCCTCCTTTAAATGTTAACATTATTCTGTACCTCCCCAACTGAATGCACAGCTGTTCTAGTCTCATTTACGTACTGGCATTACCACTGAGCATAGAGGCCCCTCACTCACTCTCTGTGATAGAAAAGCAGAGAAGAAAACATTCCATGTGCAGCAAACTAATTCAAGATGTTAATATGTTGTATTATGTCACATGCACAAATAAAGTGAACTATCTTGGAAAATATTTGACACAATCTAATCCACAGGAAATATGGATAGGCTGAAGAAATAAAAAGTCCTGCTGGTGATAATTGCTTATGACATGATTTGAGAACAATAGAGAAGACAGAGTGGAATAAAAGGCCACAAGGTTTAGGAGTGTGTTTATGGAATTTTTGACCATTCTTCCAGAAGCGCATTTGTGAGGTCAGGCACTGATGTTGGATGAGATGTCCTGAATCAGTCTCTGCTCTAATTCATCCCAAAGGTTGAGGTCAGGACTCTGTGCAGGCCAGTCAAGTTCTTTCACACCAAACTTACTCATTCATGTCTTTAGGGACCTTGTGCACTGTTGCGCAGTCATATTGGAACAGGAAGGGGGCATCCCCAAACTGTTCACGCAAAGTTGGGAGCATGAAATTGTTCAAAATGTTGTGGCACGCTGAAGCACAATGCAGTCAGGCAAATACCGTTCTCCTGGCAACCGCCAAACCCAGACTCATCCATCAGATTGCCAGACAGAGAAGTGTGATTCATCACTCCAGAGAACACGTCTCCACTGCTCTACAGTCCAGTGGCAGCGTGCTTTACACCACTGCATCCAACACTTGCATTGAGCTTGGTGACATAAGGCTTGGATGCAGTTACTAGGCCATGGAAACCCACTCCATGAAGTTCTCTACACACTGTTCTTGAGCTAATCTGAAGCCACATGAAGTTTGGAGGTCTGTAGCGATCGACTCTGCAGAAAGTTGGCAACCTCTGCGCACTACGCACCTCAGTATCCACTGACCCTGCTCTGTGATTTTACGTGGCCTACCATCTGGCTGAGTTGCTGTTGTTCCCAGTTGCTTCCACTTTGTTAGAATACCACGAACAGTTGACTGTGGAATATTTAGTATTGAGGAAATTTCACAACTGGACTTGTTGCACAGGTGGCATCCTATCACGGTACCATGCTGGAACTCACTGAGCTATTGAGAGTGACCCAATCTTTCACAAATGTTTGTAGAAGCAGTCTGCATGCCTAGGTGCTTGGTTTTATACACTTGTGGCCATGGAAGTGATTGGAACACCTGAATTCGGTGACTTGGATAGGTGAGTGAATACTTTTTGCAATCACATGGCAACAACTCAGCGCATTTAGGCAGGTAGGCATGGTAAAGAGGACCTGCTGAAGTTCAAACTGAGCATCATTGTCACGGATCCTGCTCCTTTGCACTCTTTTGTATTCTGTCCTTCCACTAATCACTCTTTGTGTTGTAGAGGCGGACCTTCTCCTCCTCAGTTGCCTGTGACCCCGACTGGTTCCACAGCTGTTGGCAATACTATCGTCACTTGGACTATTTAAGTGGCAAGGGCCCTGCACTCATCGCCGGATTGTTGTTTATCCTCTAGGCTGGGACTCTGGAGTCTGCGGTATCGCACGGTGGAGCATCATCTTACATCACGGTCTTCGTATACACCTCTGTAAACTGGTCGCTTGTTAATAAAGCCTTGGATTGTCAACTTACCCTCTGCCTGTTGAGTCTGCTTCCCACCATGACAATCATAATTGGGAAGAAAGGTGATTTTAAGTGCCTTTGAACTTGGCACCATTGTTAGTGTCAGACAGGTTGGTCTGAGTATTTCAGAAACTGCTGATCTAGCAGGATTTTTCTACAATACCACCCAGCAGCAGTTCTCTGGTTAAATATGCCTTATTGATGCCAGAGGTCAGAGGAGAATGGACAGACTGCTTCAAGCTTATAGGAACTCAACATTCAAACACTTGTTACAACCAAAGTATGCAGAAGAGCATCTCTGAATGTACAACACATCAAACCTTGAATCAGATGGGTTACAGCAGCAGAAGACCACACCGGGTGCCACTCCTGTCAGCTAAGAACAGGAAACTGAGGCTATAATTTACAGAGGCTAACCAAAACTGGACAATAGAAGATTGGAAACATGTTGCCTGGTCTAATGAGTCTTGATTTCTGCTGCAACATTCAGATGGTAGAGTCAGAATCTGGTGTAAACAGCATGGATCCGTCCTGCCTTGTATCAACAGTTCAGGCTGTTTCTGGTGTAATGGTGTGGGGGATATTTTATTGGCACACTTTGGGCTCGTTAGTACCATTTCAGCATCATTTAAACTCCACAGCCTACCTGAGTGTTGTCACTGACCATGTCCATCCCTTTATGACCAAAGTGTATCATCTTCTGATAGCTGCCTCCAACAGAATAATGCACCATGTCACAAAGTTTAAATAATCTCAAACTGGTTTATTTAACATGACAGTGAGTTCACTGCACTCAAACGGCCTCCACAGTCAGTAGGTCTCAATACAATAGAGCACCATTGGGGTGTGGTGGAACAGGAGATTCACATCATGATAAATCTGCAAGTGCATAATGCTATCATGTTGCTGTAAATGAATGATTACTTGATTTTAATTCTTTGCCAGCATTATATCTGAGGCTACAGTTTCATGCTTAAATATTCACTACTGCTAGCCCAAATCGACTAACTCTAAAGAAGCAGATTTATATGGTTACATCTTTAGGTTTGTGCACTTTGTGAATAAACAGAGGAGTTTCTGGTAGTCCACAGCAGTTCAGTTGTTTTGAGTTAATGCTTAAAATGACTGAACTGCTGATAGCCAGGGAGTCCTAACCCAAAACAAGAGGATCAAAGTTGCACTTTTACTTGGTGGTCAGGAAACATCTAATGCATACCAGGTGAACCTGCTGATTGCTCTGTTGCCCTAATTATGGAGGAGATGCCACACTTTAAGAAAACAAACACAATATCCAGTTCTGAAAAGATCATATAAACAAATTCAGTACCCCAGAAATCAGGTTTCTGGTTTTGGTTTTTCAGGACCTTTAGATATAGGGAAATCATCAATGTTAGTGGTTAGACATACATGTTTCCTGCAATAACACCTAATTCCTGCCCCTAACAAGAGGCCTGTAGCAGCTATAATTCCACAGCCCTGAAAAAAATCCATTCTTCTCATGACACCAAGCTGTTTACAATTAAAGTCACAACAGCTGCTAACACTTATTCAATCCCACTGATAAAAGCTGCTGTGCTGCTTTGATTTGTACAAACTGGTAGATGGTCTGGCTGCTACACAGAGGATGTTACCTGAAATGTTTCATGTGATGCTCTTTTTACATGAAAAACTACTTATAACACTCCCCATGCTCGGACAATGGAGGCTGTTCCTGTTTAAAGCCATGGCTACTATCCACAGTTACTCTAAAGCTGCATGTGAGGCCATCGTTGTGGTTAGCTTCTGCAATGAAATCCTTCTGAAAACCGCACTCGCTGTCAACAGGAACTTAGCTTTTTACCTCTCAGTCATGCTGAAGCTGAACACGTTCGTCAGGCAGAAGCTGGCAGGTGTGCTCCTCTCACAGGAGGACTTGGACCAGCGTGAATGCTCAGGCACCTCCACCTGGCTTTCATCGGACACCTTCAAAAGTAGCTGCACTCCGTTTTGCTGTGGAGGAAGGAGATCTGCAGAGCGGTTAAAAGCAATCAAAGCAGTGCTGCGTGTGGTGCCCACACTTTGCCGCCTCTCACTGTCTCTGTGTGTAATGTCCTTTGCTCTCATTCATGTGGCATTATCCGTACTGCCATCTTTGTGTTGCAAATTCAGACTCTGTATTTCCACTGTTAGAGCTGTGTGTGGAACCATGAGACCATTAGTGTCAGTCTTCCTGGAATTTGGTACCAGTGGAGATGTATAGTTATTTTTAACCTTTCCCCAAATACGTTCTGTACATGATCTTTCCGCAATATAACACGTGCAAAACTAACCAGGGTTGTTTTAATCATTAGTCCAAATGTGACTGAATTTCTACCACTTATTGTAATAAAACTTGAAAAGACAACTTTTGTTATTGCTGCTAGAATTTTAAGTTATGTAGGTCCCCAACAAGCATGTGCATCCTGAAGTACTGTACCTTCCAATGACTCCAGACACTTTAAAAGAGAAGTACTTCACACTTTATTGCATCAGTTCCACTAATAAATAGTACCCCCACTCCCTCAGTAACCCAACAGATGGTGCTAGGATCCAGTGCAGCATCCCTGATCAGTACAGCATCCCTGATCAGTACATCCAGTCAGTAAATCAAAATGTTTTGAGTGTGGGTTATAAAAGTACCTGTAACAACATTTCACTGGCTCAGAAGAGGCTCAAGGGGGAAAAAAAAAATCAAGTAAAAGTTAAGGCTTGATTGCAAATGCAAGATAAATATCTTCAAACCTAAAGAATGTGGGCTTAAAAAAAAAAAGTGCTCCTATTTCTTCTCTACTGCATAACTAGGTGTGTGCAATGTCACTTTTTTTCTTGGCTTCTGAATTAAAAGACACCTGGGATCACAGACACACACCTGGCATTTTTTTTTGGCTTTTGACCAAAGTCAACATCTACAGTATGATATACTGCCATGCAACTGTCTGTATACATCCCCTTTGGGCCTCAGAATAACTTCATAGCATACAATCTACCAGTATCAGTTCATGCTTGGCTACAAAAGCAACAGTGGACAGAAAAAAAAAAAAAGTTTTGGTTTACAACTGCCAAAGAAACCAGAGAGATTTTTGGTTTGACAAGACATTTCAGATGACAGTAACATTAACTTCTTAAATGAAAGAGTAACTTCAATAATATAAAATTCCTTCCAAAAGAAGTACAATCAAATGTAACAAAGAATTTAAAAAAAAGAAGCTACAAATGGTCCCAGGATTGCAACTGCAGCGATCATGGTGGCAGGGTGTGGGCTGGCAACTGCTTCTACTTCAGGTTGGTAACTTTATCTCACTTGAATGATTTCAGTTTATTGTTTAAAAGAAAAGCTTAGGCAAACAGTCCACATAAAAGTGAAACCCTAAATTGCACACAGAGAGCGTTACAGTAACAGCAACGTGTAGAGAAAATAGGAAAGAGTGAAAGAACGATGTGTCAGACTCTGGTGTAGGTGGTTCCATAAATGAATCTCCTCTCATAAACTGAGAAGACCAAACCAGAGTTTGAAAACCAAATTCCTGGGCTTCCATACAACAACATTAAAAGATTTATCGCACTATTCACAAACTTTTTGTGATCAGACTTCTTGCTGCGCATCCTCAGAAGAAAATCCAAGTGGGGAAAGTGTATCAAAACCACACTGCAATTATGAAGAAGCGATGACCTGTGGCTTGGAATGATTCAAGACTGTGGTTTACTTCAACTGTGGAGCAAAGACACTTTAATAGATTATCTGCCAGTGAAAAAAAAATATCCCAACTAAACTACAAATCATTGCACTAAATGAGGAAATGAGCCAGTGAGGTCTTTAAAGGCTAAACTACTGTCAGCTTTAACATCAGCTCCCAGAGAAACCGATCAGCAACAGAGAAACATGGAAGGCATGCCCATAAATGGTCAGTGTCAGTTGCTACAGGTTTACCCAAAAAGTGATATGCATATGATACGTCACTGCCAACCCATTCCTTACCACCAGCTACAACTTCTAACCAATAAAAAAAAAGGACAAATGTTGCCAAAGGTTTCTGAGAAAAGAAACCATGTGATAATATGCAACAATGAGATACAGGACTGATTAGTGAAAGACTGCATTAAAAAGAGCCACGACACACATTAACAGGACATCATCTTCCGTCATACAGACGCTCCTTTTTGGGGTCTCGGCTTCAATGTGTGTCTGCCAAGCTTTTGTTGTTAATGATGCATGCAGAGGCTCACTCTACTGTCACAGACTTGGCCAGGTTTCTTGGACAATCCACCTGATTTTAAACAAAGGAGAAGACAATCAATAACCTTACAGATGCAATGAAAAGCAAAGAAGACTGCTGCTGCTGACTAAATGCTGCTGTCAAAACACTCAAGCATGATTTATAAAAATCTTAACAAAAATGTACTTTAATCTGTGAGCCAGAGATATGGTGGCTTGGCAGGACTGCTCTTCTAATTAGCACATGTCCTGTCCAGAGTGCTCCTCCTCCCTCAGGGCAAAATTATATAAAACAGAGAGCAGGAACGACGTGGAGCTGTGTGCATAGAAATTTTTACTTCAGAGCTGCACTGTCAGGACGTCTCCCCGAAATGCTCTGATAAACTGACTTACATACTGACTTTCAGTTAAGCTGCTTCTTTGACCTTTAACATTACTCAAAACAGGAAATAACACAGAGGAGCAACAACTAAGTCAGTTCTGCAGAACCAGCACAAACAGTGCAAACATCGGTAACAGCTTGTGTGCTCTGCCAATAAACGAACAAATCAAGTCAGAATCTGTGCACAGATGGAGGCATTTACATTTCAGTGTAATTTGTTCAGTGTAGCAGCTAACCTCACTGTCATCACCTTCACCGTGTTTGAAGTTTGGAAGTTTACAACCTTCAAAAATAGGTTATATTTTCAAGTGAGCTGGTGACATGTTGATTCACACATAAATACAGTATATGTTTATTCTGGCAGAGAGTCTCCATTGTGTTTGCTTACGAAGAACTCCTGAGAGACAGTGCAGGATGACCAAAGACAGGCTGATATTAACAAAACATCTCCTTTATATTGTGTTGCAGAATCATTTGCACAATCATCCTCTAATTACAATCACTGACATGTTTTATACCTGCATACTCTTACTAGACCTGTATTTTCAGCAGAAAATGTAAACACAGGCATACTGATGAGTGTAAATGTGTGACTAGGGAAATGAAATAAGTCTTAACTGAGAAACACTTTGGATTGAGAGCTGCTGCTGATCCCGAAGGGAAAGTACTTACATCATAGCCTCTGAGGACAGCCAGGTGGAAGGACAGCAGCTGCAGAGGGATGACACTCAGGATGCCCTGCAGGCAATCCACACAGTGAGGCACTTTGATGGTGCGACTGGAGTTTTTGATGGTCTCGTAATCGTCTTTGTCACAGATCACAATAGGACGGCCCTGTAAATCAAACAAAGAGTGGAATATACTGCAAGTTTTCACACTTCTAAACAAACATCTGCTGCAGATTATTGACTGCAAAAAGATGAAAACACACTGAAACAACCCCTCACTGACTGAGCTGAAGGGCCAGGGGTGAAGCAGCGGTCAGCGCATTTTCGGGGTGTTCAATACTGAATTTCAGGTTTGAGCTTAAGAAGTTATGATGCCAAATAATGATTTTCAGAAAGAAAAATACTTTAATTGATCCAAATAAACTGACTAAGTCGGTTTCCACAATATAACACTGCAAAACATCAGATTAAGTTTTGACTTGTCAGACTTTGTTTGAACATTTCAGGAAAATAAACAATCTGGGTTGATTGCTTGTGACTGAATTATAAAACAAGCAAACATACCAACTTTACAAGTCTGAAAATTTCTGCTTGTTGTTACCTGGCGAGCAACAACTTGCTGCAGGGCATTCTGACACTTGACATAAGTGTGGTCTCTCATGATGATCATGATCACTGGCATGAGTTTATCCACCAGGGCCAGCGGACCGTGTTTCAGCTCTCCTGCCAGGATACCCTCTGAATGCATGTACGTGATTTCCTTGATTTTCTACAGAGGATAAAAAACACCCACAATTTAAGTAAATGCAAGCCTATGTTGTATTTAACAATCAAGCTGTGAGACAATAAGGTTGTGCGTGCTCACCAGTGCTCCTTCCAGGCAGGTAGCATAATGGTAGCCTCTACCCATGATCAGTACACTCTTCTGCTGGTACAGCTCTGTCGCCAGCTTCTGGATTTCATCATCCAAACTGAGGACCTCCTTAATCAGATCTAAATCCGACACACAAAGACACATATGTTTTTTTTTTCTTGTTTAGAGAAGCTGATTAGGAGTGACAAAATGCAAAAAAATACTTCAGCAACATACTGCTGAAACCTGGATTCAGCTTTTAATGTTGGGCATGGAGTGTCAGAGGAGCCAGGCGTTCCTTATTAGTTTACCACTGCGGAGATGCCATCATGTGCTTTAGATCCAGAGATGCATGCAAGAACCCAATGCCAGAATCTAAAGCTATTCCTCCCTCTGTTCCCCTCCCCACCCGCTCTCTCCTCTTCTGATCTTTTTGTTGCCCTTTAGTCTCCTCCTCTAAAAGGATTAAAAAAAAAAAAACTAAGAAAAACAAAACTAAAACAGACTGTGGATGTGCCTGATCCTTGGTCTGAGAGCTGTTTTTCAATCCTCAAGTGTTTAAACTTCACATGTGATCAGGACTTCTCTGGCTGAATTACAATACATGTGGCCCGATTTACCTGGAAGCACTCTTAGGCCCTGGATTATCTCACGGCGTCTGGGCTGCACGGAAATCCTGTCATCGCACATCAGGAGGGCAAACATGATCAAGGCCACAAACTGACTGGTGTAGGCCTGGAGACAAAAAAGTTAGAAAGAAGAGTATTTATGTTATTAACTACAACACAATGCTGAGAGGTGGTTGAGTCATTTTTTCACATTTATTGGTCTCTTATTCACTGATTAATAATGAAAATAACTGTTCACTGATGTCTGCATGAAGGTCACAACATGGACCACCACCGCTGCACAGTGAAATATTGTTTACTTGTGACCTCATTTCTAAAGGGAATGATAGATTTCCTGTTTTGCAGCTCAATAGCGAACCCACGAAGCAGCAACCAGATCCCGGCTTGAGCCTTTCAATACAGTTTACGAAGCCATGTGCTTCTTTTCTCTTTGTTTTGATTGGAAATTTGGTCTCCAGTTAAAAATCTGCACCAGATGAAAAATGGAAGGAGAGGTGGGTTTTAATACATGCCAAGCAGCATTAAACAAAACACGCAGTTGCGCTCAGTTGAGCTAGTGTTGCTCATCCTGAAAAACTGGGTGACCACATATACCACAAAAGAATACACCCGCTGATTCGTGTGGAAATGTCGCAGCTTATAACCTCAGCACATCTGAGACTGTGCTTGCTGTCATCGCCGCCCACTCCCTCTCCTTCCTTCATCTCCGAGAACGTTTGGAGGCACTCCATGCCCATTTGGGAGATTTAATCAGAGTTTGAGAGAAGCCAACTCAATTCACAAGACCCTCCGGACTCAGAAATGCCAATGTGTAGGGCCAAGAAAATAGCTATAAAACCTTTACACTGTTTTTTTCCTCCCAACAACACACTAACCACAGTTCCTCAGAACTCTGACAGTCCTCACTGTTGGCTTAGATGTGGCGACATATTTAACCCACAGAGTAAACTATGACCTTCTTCTATGTTGATGCCACCAACTAGTCATTGCTGTACTAATGCAGAACCTGCCAAATTTTCCCCTGCAAATGTGACCACACTATCATACAGCTCACACAGCTGAAACATAAAGAAAATACAACAGCTGTGAATCAGAAAACAAACTTTGTAACCCTGTAAATTCCCAGTGGAAAAAGTTATGTAATTCAAAAGCAGTTTTCTCTCATTTACTGTCATCTGACCTGCCAGAAGGATTTGCCTCAGGATAGCATCAAAGTATTTTGTCTTTAAGTGCTAATTTATGCCATCGATCTTAAATATGACTAAAGGAATTGGAAATTCCCTTGTTCACAGTTGGGGAAAAAAAAAATCTTATGAACATGAAAAAGACGAAAATTAAGACCAAAAATATGAATTTGGGAGGATTCAGCATGTGATTAGGTGCAAACCATGTCCCACAGTGTTTTGATGAGCTTGGTTGTTAATGTGCAGCATTTGGTTGAGGTGGGTGTGGGTGTGTGGGCCTGCCAGCCAAGCAGTAAATGATGGCGTCTCTGAGGCGTGCTCTGGGGCTCTGGAGCAGCGCGAGAGTCACTGAGCCAAGAGTTGGGGCGGGGAAGGACCTGCTCCCCTCTCTCCCTCTTTCTCTCTCTCTCTATGCTCACTAGCATAAGCTCAGGCTTCTACTCCTCTGCTCCGAGTCCCAGCTGGCAAATGCTTTTGGTGAGAGGGGGAGAGGCATGAAACCAAGTGTCCAAGCTTTACATGAGCTGAGATGAGAAAATCAGGTTTCTTTAACTCCCTCTGGGATAACAGTGGAGGACCACGTCAGCTTCCAAAAGGCGAGACCAGAATCGCAATGGAGTTTTCATCTGGGCTTCATTCAGTCAGTGGGCATTGAGTTCATCTATGAGATGATGCAATAAACTGATATACAGTACTTTATCTGAGTATCAAAGGGCCAGTTACTCCAAATGAACAAAATCATACATTTCTTCTAATTTGAGTGCTGCGTACATTTGGCATGATGCCTCCTAAAAGATTCTCACAGACAAATGCAGAAAAATGAGCAAATTGCAAGCAAATGAGCCGTTTTGAATAATCCAAGTCTGCCATAATAAGGTGAAAATACACCCAGTACATTCATCTTCACCACTAGTGGCTGAGTCACACTAGAGTAAAAATAGGACAACTAGGAAAACTCAGCGCTTGCCCTGTGACTGCACTGATGTTTTTGCTGTTTGCAACTGGGTCCAAGTAGTTGTGGTGACCACTTTTGATTGCAAGGTGACTCCATAGGTTGCCTGGTGGGAGTTTGGCAAAGGTTTGTAAATAACTGCTGTCTAATTTTTAAATGCAGACAGATTGCCAACATGCTATAATCACTCTGAATTCATCTGCGCCAATGAGCACCACTCACCCGTGACATGTCTCTTTGCAATAGGGGACTCCACTCAGCTGGTTGCATTCTGCTTCTACTGGCTTATAAAAGCCAGGCTGCTGAGCACCTATGTCATTTTACAGTTAAATCGCTATCCTGCAGCAACTACATCACTATTTGTGAAACAATTTCTGAATTTCTGTTGAAAATCTATGAGGTTCTAGCTGAATGTAAGTACTTTGTGAATTTCTTTGTATGTAAATGGCAACAGATTTAATATTTTTGTTGATTTATCACAGTCAATTGCTGTATTATCACAAACAGATTGCATGTAATTGCCAACACGTCCCCATTTAATCGCAAACTGATAGCAGACTGACTCCGTCTTATCACTTTTTTGTCACTGTCTTTACATACCAATGTTGCTCTGAAGGAGGCAACTGACTGTGGGTGGTCGCAGACCTGGTCTTAAGAATTTTGCTTGAGCTGGAACCTCCAACCCCTGTTTTAGTGTGTGTGTGTGTGTGTGTGTGTGTGTGTGTGTGTGTGTGTGTGTGTGTGTGTATGACACACTCCAGCTACATGAGGTCTAGCATTGTCCTGTATTAGGAGGAACCCAGGGCCAACTGCACCAGCATATGGTCTAACAAGGGGTCTGAGGATCTCATCTTAGTACCTAATGGCAGTCATGCTACCTCTGGCAGGCACATGGAGGGCTGTGTGGCCCTCCAAAGAAATGCCACCCCACACCATTACTGAGCCACTGCCAAACCAGTCATGCTGAAGAATGTTGCAGGCAGCAGATCGCTCTCCATGGCGTCTCCAGACGTGAACCTGCTTTCATCTGTGAAGAGCACAGGGCGCCAGCGGCGACGTTGCCAATCCTGGTGTTCTATGGCAAATGCCAAGCGTCCTGCACGGTGTTGGGCTGTGAGCACAACCTCCATTTGTGGACGTCGGGTCCTCATGGAGTCGATTACTAACTGTTTGTGCAGACACATGCACATTTGTGGCCTGCTGGAGGTCATTTTGCAGGGCTCTGGCAGTGCTCCTCCTGTTCCTCCTTGCACAAAGGCGGAGGTAGCGGTCCTGCTGCTGGGTTGTTGCCCTCCTACGGCCTCCTCCACGTCTCCTGGTGTACTGGCCTGTCTCCTGGTAGCGCCTCCAGCCTCTGGACACTACGCTGACAGACACAGCAAACCTTCTTGCCACAGCTCGCATTGATGTGCCATCCTGGATGAGCTGCACTACCTGAGCCACTTGTGTGGGTTGTAGAGTCCGTCTCATGCTACCACAAGTGTGAAAGCACCACCAACATTCAAAAGTGACCAAAACATCAGCCAGAAAGCATAGGTACTGAGAAGTGGTCTGTGGTCCCCACCTGCAGAACCACTCCTTTATTGAGTGTGTCTTGCTAATTGCCAATGATTTCCACCTGTTGTCTATTCCATTTGCACAACAGCATGTGAAATTGATTGTCAATCAGTGTTGCTTCCTAAGTGGACAGTTTGATTTCACAGATGTTTGATTTACTTGGAGTTATATTGTGTTGTTTAAATGTTCCCTTTATTTTTTTGAGCAGTGTATATATATGTATATATATATAGACACATGGTTTGTCACTTCCATAGGGCATAAAAGCTGCACTCATAAAGATTAGGAGAGTTAATCAGAGCTGCAGTTGCCACAGTATACCTTGGTGCTTGCTACTCCGATCTCTGGCCCGGCATTGATGTGGACTCCACAGTCAGTCTCCCTTGAGATGGAGCTTCCCACTGTGTTAGTGATGCCCACAGTCAGAGCCCCCCTCTCCTTACAGTAGCGCAGGGCCATGAGGCTGTCAGCAGTCTCCCCTGTAGGGTTGGCAGAAAGGGAAAACATAACCGTTTATGTAACACATAAATTCACACAATAAAACTGATTTACTGACTTTTGCACCACACACTAGTCTGATTTAAGACAGCTTCACAGAAAACAAAAAAACAAAAAAAACTCCAGCTCACCACAGAATAATCACACAGAAGTGCAAACACAGAAAACTTAACACTGACTCAGCAGTTCGGTTAAAAGTCAACCACATTGTAAGATAAATCAAGACAGAAAAAGTCCCCAGATAGAAAGTGGAATAAAAAGTGGGAATGTGCCACAGATCCGAGTCCACATGGCATCGGCTTCCACACCTGACTGGCTGATAAAAAAGCAGACATCATCTCGGAAAACAGGTGTGTTCCTGTCCAGGAAGTCGCTGGCCAGCTCCACCATGACAGGCAGCTCGGTGAGCTCCTCCAGCACCTGGCGGGTCTGGAAAAAAAGCAACAGCATCCAGTTGTGCTCAGAGCATGGAGTGTGCCAGTACAGAAACCTTATACCACAATACTGACAGATACAATACACCTAGATTCAGTGTGACTATTTTATAATGGGAATTTGCACCGATGAAAAAAAAAGGCATTCAAAGAATACTGAAAAGAATACTCACTGCTACTCCGGCATGGTAGCTGGTGCCACAAGCAATAAGGATAAGTCGACGACACCTCTGAATCTCTTTGATGTGGTCCTTAAGTCCACCCAGTGTCACTGAAAAGCAAAGCGAAAAGCTAATCCGACAAACTGCTCAAAGGCCACAAAGATCCCAGAGGAGTGATGAGACATTTTTGCATTATAGCTGTAAAACCTTTACACAACATCTTTGATCCTGATTATAGCTATAGATAAGGTTGCTGCACATGGAAAACTAAATTACTTGAAGGCAAAGACAACAGTAACATGTTTGAGGAAATTTATATCTCTGCAATCTCAAAGTTTTAAAGATGTAAAATTGCATAGATTCTTGGCTGGGTAAAAATGATAAGTCAGAATGCTAACCTGTGTTGTTGTCGAAGTTGACTCTCCCTCTCATGGTGTTAACTACAGACTCTGGCTGCTCAAAGATTTCCTTCTGCATGAAGGAGCTGTAGTTGCCTGTAAAGGAAGGCTCAGATATCAGGGGAGCATTTCCAGCAGTAGTAAAAAAAAAAGAAGACCCAAAACAATGTAAATACCAGTTAATCACTCAGTGATAGATCTTTAATAAAATGTAAGCCCACATGAGGTCATTTGAGAGAGGTCTTGTTTACACACATTAAGCTTCTGAGAATGCAAACCACAGCTTCCTGAAGGAGCAGGAACAAACATCTTAACTGTTTTGCTGATATTCAGGCTTTCCTGGAAATGTGGGGACTTATTGGGTAACTCTGTTGGCCTGTTAAGATATGTGGAGCCATAACGTGGGTTGTCCCTCAAATGAAACAAAACAAACAAAAAAAACATTAGAAAGATAATGTTTTCCAATCAATTAAAAACTATGACAGTAAAAACATAAATAAAATATGTGAGCATTTTTCAGTGTGCCTCTGAGAGCAATTTAGGTCATGCGAATTAGGTTATTCAGCAGAAAGAACTAGAAAATGAGAGGAGAGAGGCTGCGTAATGACAGGACCACAAAGGAATGTCGAGTGCAGAGTTCACCTCTGCCCTCTGCTGGACTGCTGAGGAAAGGTCAGTGAAAATTAAGAAAAACAAATACATATCCACAGGCATATCGTTAATAAAATACTACTGCTGGGATACATTTGTCATCGAGCTGGCTCTCTACCCAGCCAGAATGAATTTTAAATAAAGCATTAAACTTGCTATACTTGTTTTTCCCGTTTAAGGACCAAGCAGCAGGGTAAGGGAAATACTTCAATTTCTAAAGAATAACAATTAAAAAAAACGCCCATTTGATAGTTTTTATAATTTATTGATCATGTATCTGCAGGTATTTTGATAACTGATTAAATACTTCTGTCACGTTTTGAGGAAAATGTCCAATATTTGTGGTTCCAGATTCTCAAATATGGGGTATTTGGTTTTGTATCATCTGATAAGCAAGTGGATAATCTAACAAGCAAATTAAAGACCAAAAAAAAAAAAGAGGGAAAAGGGTCAAAAATCCGCATTTTGGAAAGTTCTGATGGGTGTGTGGTTTTTTTTTTTTTGTTTTTTTTTTACAATTTGTAGACAAAAAAAGGAAAGTGGTGTAATAATAAACATTCCCATAATTTAATGGTTTGCCTTCTGTGATTTGGGAAAATACGTTTATATAACAATTAAACACTGAGATATGTGTTTTATCTTTCTTGAAAAAAAGCAATCAAGTGTACTTGTCTAACCATGCATTTAATTTGGGGAACTGCATAAAAAAAAGGCACAAATCATACACTGCACTACACAGCAGTAATGGCCTCAAATTAAAGTAATAGCCTCAAATTAAAGCTAAAGATGTTTTTCTTTCTTTTTGTCTTTTTTTACTATTTGTTTAATTTCTAATCCTGTGGGCTGGAATGCAAAGTTAAAAAACAAACAGCTGTCCTATGACAAACTAAGCACAATATATCAACTCAGATTAAGAATGAAAGATAGGAGTGATAACATCTTGGAAGAAAGTGGTTGTTTTAACCACAGTGATTGCCTTGGTGGTGCAGCTAATCTGACAAGATTGTAACAACTTGGATGATAGCAAGAATGGCCTCAGGGCCAGCCGATAAAAGCAAACCCAGCTATGTAAGCAGCTGGTCACCCACTATGACTTGCATGTTAATACCAGGGTTTGACACAAAATTAATGGCACAATGCAAATGATTTATCGGCAATTACTGGTGGGAGAAGAATGTATGACGGGGAGAAAATGCACTCCTTCACTCACCCTTCATGATCTGCTGCAGTTCCATCTGCAAGGTCTGGATAGCGCGAGCTGGGTAGTCTCCAGCTGTGCGCTTTATCCTGTGGATTGACAGCCGGCCATCCATCACGGCAGCTACATCGTCGTCCTCAAGGAAGATCACCCGGTTTGTGTGCTCTATCACTGCGCTGTTGTGACATTTGATTTGTGATCCACGGATAAAGCAGACATATAGAGAACTGGGAAGTTTCACTGAGAACCTTTGTGCACTCTAATAGGCTAATGCAAGTATCTGCTTACCTCGCATCAGAGGCAAAGTAGTACTCCACTGCTTTCTCATCTACTGGAAACAAGCAGGTGTCCTGGTCCATCCTGGGTAGGCCGCTGCAGCCCTTCTTATCTTTAGTAGCTGAGATGTAAAAGAAAACAGGCCTCAGTCAATTTCATCCAGCAACATGTGGATAAATTAAACTAGAAACAGAAACTATAACTACATGAGCGGTAGAGCACAGGAATATGATCGCTGGACAGCTTGTGATCACTGCGCACTCCAATCAGCAGAGGACCTCCTCTCCTGCACAAAACACAAGAAAATATTCCTCATGTTATACCACATCCTAATTGATTATTTTAACAGTATACGGTCATCTAAATGCAGCAAAGACTGACGTTAAGTTCACATCTCAGAGACACCAAAAGTTTCTTGTACTGTCAGACCTCAAGCACAAAACAGAAACTGTACTGTATATATGCTAACCCTTCGCAGTCATCACTTTAGAAAATTTGTTTTAAGACAATACTTTGATCAGCTATCAGCGTGAATATACCTTGTGCCAACTGCCTCGCCGGGATAGTGGACACTCTTGAAGACCAGTGCAAAAGCTCCTTCCTGCAAGGTGGAACATCAAACATGTCAGTCCGGCTTTTTTATTGTCTGATTACTTCTATAAATTTGGTGTTCATTAGCAAGTCCTTACCAGCTGCTGAGTCACACGTTCAACCAGCGTAGCAAAACTGATGTCGTCGCTCTCCCGGTTGTCATACATGTACTTAACCAACTTGGCGATGCTCTCTGTATCAGTCTCTGACTCAAACTCATAGCCTTTGCTTTCCTACAGAAACAAGAAAATTATTTCTCTATATAAATCAGAGCTATGAAAATATATCAAGAACAACAACAACAAAAAAAAACAAAACATCTGCTCACCAGGAATTTCTTCAGGTCTTTGTAGTTGGTGATTATTCCATTGTGAATGACTACAAATTCTGCAAACCAGAAAGACTGTCAGAAACTTTGAGCGCACAAATATTTTAGCTCTTTCTTGACCATCTTTAACACAACTGACCGTTGTTTTTGTCAGATCTGTGTGGATGACTGTTGAGTGGGCTGGGTACACCATGTGTGGCCCAGCGGGTGTGAGCGATTCCAAGGTGGACATCAAACTCCATATCCAGGTCAAGATCCTGCTGTTCTAAAGATAAAACAAACATGCCCCCACGACAGACAATATTTATTATCTAAATTGCACCACAGTGTGCATGATGACAAATCAAGAATTCCGTCAATTCATTCTTACTAAGCAAGCAACAATTTTAGCTTACTGTGGATCTCCTCATCCAGAGCCTTCACTTTTCCACGCTGCTTGATCAACTGGATAGGTCTGGCATTTGACTCACACTCTTTGGTGTTGCCCCCGTCAATTCCAACACCTAATGCAAAAAAAAAAAAACAAATATAAAAATTAAAGTGATACAAAAATCATAAGCAAGGCCTTGGATATTAAGTATAATAGCGGTATTACTACTTTGTAATCAATGTCCGCTTTTTGGTGAGTCTCTCTCGTCTCACCTGCTGAATCATAGCCTCTGTACTCCAGACGACGCAGACCTTTAAGAAGGATCTCAAGGATCTCACGGCGAGTCCTTGGCACATGGTAGTTGAGATAAGCAAAGATTCCTGGGGGAGGAGGAAATAATGTTTCAGAAGGGTTTTCTTTATATGTAATTTTACACTACCAAATGTAGACTTTCACTTTTGCTCAGAAGAGCAGCTGAAAGGACAGCTCACAGCTCACTGTCAGACTGACACGTCTATAGTATGTGGCAACAATGGCTGTTATTCCACACTGTTTAATGCATGTAGATTTGAGAAAAAAAATTAACTACAGCCAGTGGAGGTTGGTTGAAATCAACATCACAATACTCATAAGGTTTTTCCAGATGCCAAATGACATATGGTATTCTGTTTGCTATTGTTATTTATCGCATTAGATGAAACTCTTTTGAGGTGCTCAGTTTTTAATTAAAATCAGCTTGGATTCATTATTTTGGTCATCAGAATTGGATTAAAAAACAATTTTAAATCTTCTACAAAACTATTAATGATGACAATGATTATGCAAAGTGGGCTGAAGGCACAAAGAATGTAATTCGACTCCTTCCTGCTAAAGCAAGCCAAGCACTACTGGGGGGTCATGTACCTGGTGCAATTCACAATTCCGTGACAACAATAGAGGAGTAACAGGTGGGAAACAAGTCTTACAGGTGCTGGAAAAAAATCTCTTGGTAACTAGACCTGTTTAGCAACAACTGAGAATATGTATACATAGGCCTGGGACTTTCCCTGAGATAATCTCGCTGGGTGTGTAAAACAGCTGTGAGGGAATTTGCCATGGGACAGAGAAAAATCAGAACCAAGATGTTTTCCTTTTTACATCATTTTGAGACGTTTACCTCATCACTCAGGGTCAGATTTATTTGTGTATGATTACTAAGCCAATGAAAAGACCACTGCTATACAGAAACATGCTCATGTAAATCAAGATTTCACAATTGTATTTGTAACCTCCATAAATAATGAAAATTTCCACCCTGAAACAGCTGTCATTCAGTTTAATAACAAACACACACAGAAAGGACTGAGAATTGACACCATGAATGGTCAAAGGCATGGTGGTGGTGTGTGTCTATGTGGAGGGTGGGGGGGGGGGGCGCCCTGAGCACTAACCAGAGGACATCCTGGAGTAACAGAGCTTTCATTCAGAAAAGCAGGTGATGGAGGTGAACACTGAGGGGCATCAGTGTCCACCTACTGCAAAGAAACAGATTCATCAGGACTAAGTGGCGGCTTACTGTGACGGCAGACGGCAGATATGAATAGATGGTGATTTGGTTTTTGGAAGCGGCCTGGAGTGATGTGATTGCGATAACAGTGAGAGGACACAGACGTCAGGTATCAGTCAAAAGAATGAGATAGGTGGACACAGCAAAGATAGGACGCAGCAAAAATAGGACACGGGATTAGGAAGCATCTCAACTAAATTTCCATAACTAAATATGATCACAGGCGCCATAGATAGTGAAAGTCTACAGTTAATACAGGGCGCTACACCAGTATTATACCACAGCACACAGCCCATCTAGTTACACTTTAATTTTTATAATATTAACTTATTTTAACTCGTTTCTGTCACAATCGTATAGACCCACAAACCAAAGTAATAGAGAGATAGATTTAGCTACTGGAAACTTACTCTGTGGGTGATAATAACATCGTAAAGCACGTTATCTCTTGGCATGAACAGAGCAGGTTATCATTTTACTGTTGCACTCAAACACCGACCTGCTGTTTGAACATGTTCATCACAGCATTTAGAGTAAAACGAAAACACTGGCCGGTTTATATTTAGCTGGCTAAGCAACATCATGTTCGTGATACAAAACTCACTTTAGCCTCCCCTAGCTCATTTCAAGCATTCCGCCGCAAACTAACAACGAACGCAGCGTTTCCTACTTGAATAACTAGCTATTCTGATAAAACGTGAACCACATACATATAAAATATACAATATGAATAGAAAATAAATCTACTACTCACCACACATGGCTACTGTTCCGCTGCCAGTTAGATACTCTGAACACGGTAGCTGGGAACGCCTGTCAGTAAGCCCCACCCCCTTCTGTTTCCACTGAATCACAGCCAACCGCCTTCTTCCATAGCGCCTTGTGATTGGTCGAGAGGCTTGTCGTTTAAGGTCGCAGATTCAGACGTGTGCACTTCTGACGTGGCATCAGGATGCGATTTGCAGGCGGAACATCCTGCAGACCCGGCTGGATCAACATCAGCGCATAATGGTAGGCCTGTGCTCTCTGCTGGCTGTCATGGAATCAAAATCTGGTAAAATAAAAATGGAGGATTGTACCGTTTTTGGGCATGTACATTTGCCAAATGTATATGAGCCTGTATATGCTCTGGCCACGATTTTAGAAGTACTGAAGTACAACGTCCTTCAACAGAAAACCACCAAAAAATTATATATAAAAAAAAAACACGTTTGGGATATTTAGGAACAACTTTCATATATACTGTTTTTGTCTTACCTAGCTGAAATGGTATTCTACCTGTATAATTCTAGTGGAAAATGTCCAATTTACCACAGTGTTACCACAGTGAATCATTTGCCTCGTTCTCACCCTATTCCTACATCCTCCTCAGTCTCACCAACACTCAGCACGTGCTCTTTCACTACATCCATGAACCTCCTCTGAGGTCCTCTTTTCTTCTTGCCTGGCAGCTCCAACTTAAAAATCCTTTGCCCAGGATATCTACTATCCCTACTCTGCACGTCCATACATCTTAACTTTGCCTCTTGAAATCTGTCTCAAAAAGCCCTCAACCTGAGCTGTCCCTCTGATATTCTCATTTCTAATTGTGCCCATCCTGGTACAGCTCTGCCACCAGTCTTTTTGTCAGTTCACCAGCTCCACCATCTCCAAACCACACATCATAGCAAGTCTCACTACCACATTGGAAACCTTCCCTTTTACCCTCACTCCTATCCTTCTGTCACAAATTGCCTGTTAGGTATATTAACATGTTTTCTGTATTTTATCATATCTTTGGTATATGTTTTATTTTGTTTAATATACTGTTGTTTCTTCTTACTCAAATGAGGAGACTTAGTGTCCCTTCTGAAAGAAGGACACTGAAGATGTTGTTTCATTGTTTGAGTTCTCACAGGAGCACACATAAAAGCCTCGTTTGCATTCCTGAGTTTCTTTTATCAACCAGATCACCAGCGTGGGAAAGAGCCAGGAAGGAACTGGTTGTAAAAGTGATATCTTTGTGTGAAGCCATGCGAATGCATTCTAAATGTTATTACCTGCTTTGAACTGCATTTAGTGTGGAGTCATTGATGATGCATCACATGACCCTTACTTTGAAAGTTCTGAATAAAAACCGTGCGTGGAGGGAACATCCTCTGAGAGAAACCACTTCCTGTTTGAGTAAGGAGCGGAGAATTTACTTTTCCTGGCTCGGTGCTTGAAGAGGCATGGTTTCCTCCCCGCTAGCGGCGAAAACCTGAAAGCTGTGTATGTGCATTTGTTCCTCATTACTTGTTAATTTTGAATGATTCTGATCCTATCATTGCCCTTGATACTCATCTCCAGCAACTCCACCCTGACTGCACTCTCTTGTGCACTGTCCATAGCTTTGGATGGTTGACTCCAGATATTTAAACTTACTCACCTTCACTACACCTTGCAGCTTCACTGTTAAATTTAAGAAGCAAAAAATTGGTAACCCACTCCCAAACATCATTAAGGATTGGACTTGTTATGTAGGTGACTGTTACACACAACATCTAATATCTTAAATGTTGCAATAAAAGAACATTATGTACAACAAAGGATACATACATCACAAAATATTACAAACTTTATTTATGCACGTACAATATATTGATTTTAAAACTAAAGGTTGCTTTGCTCGCAGACAGATGTGGAATTATAAATAATTTCAGTTAGCTGTTTCTATGACTCGGCTATTTTATTTAAATACTGTCACTGTACAGAAAACAGCTAGGAAGTAAAATCTGGGATAACATTTAGATGGATAATGGTAACATGTTCTTTCACACAGATATGTCAACAGGTTGTTTTATTGCAACTACAGCTTGCATTAAAGTAGGCGGCTGGCAGAGAGGAATGTGTACAGATGCTTTCAATTGTTCAAACTTGAGCAGCCTCTTCCTCCTCCTCCTTTACCTTGGAAAACACATAACAGTTTTTTATAGCTCAAGTACTAAAATTGAAAGTCAACATGAAGTAAAGTAAATAAATTAAAATTAATTTAAAAAAAACAAAAAAGACAAACCTGTTCAACTGACTCAACTTCGGGCACATAAAACTGCAGCATGTTTTGGATTCCATTTTTCAGAGTGACAATTGAACTGGGGCAACTGGTGCAGGAACCCTGCAGTTTCAGTTTAACAACGCCATCTTCAAATCCCCGGTACAGAACATCTCCTCCGTCCTCCTGCACGGTTGGTCTGGGGGAGTGAGAACATCCGACTCATGTGAGGAAAAAGCACGGAAAGCCACAGTAACAAGCCCTGATGTCAGAGTCCATCTTCATAAGCAGTTACCTTATTCGAGTATCTAGTAGTTCTTTGATCATAGCGACTACCTCGTCGTCATCATCTGAAGGTGCTGAAAAAGAGAAGCAGAGATTGGTGTTCCACAGCATTCAAAACAGCTTGCCATTTCTGTCTATGTCAATGCTTTGGTGAAGGCTAGGCCACAAATATCTGAAATCCTGACCTGTATCTGGGCTTGGCTGGCTGTCCTCGTTTACAACAGGAAGCCCAGAGGTAAAAAAGTCCATAATGGTAGCAAACACATCAGGTTTAATTACTTTCCATTCCATATTTGCATCAGCCTAAAGGAAGAAGAACGAGAAACCAAGTTATTTTAGGTCGCAGTATGCACACTACCAAGCTGTGCTATTCTTACAAACTGGGGCAATCCTTTACCTTTGTGATAGTAATAAAATCAGGGCCCAGGAACACACTTTTGACCCCCTCAATCCTAAACAGCTGTCTGAAGACCACACAGAACATTACTGAGGTTTTAATACATCTACAACACACTTAAAGGTGAACGTTACACTGAATACAGGAGGCTGTGCAATACTCTAACATAGATAAGTGCACACAAGCACGAGTCACATTTTTTCATATTCTATTTTAATAAGAGTGCATTGAGAAAACAATGTTTCTGTTTAACACTGGATTGTCCTGAATCTGAGGATCTGAATCAACAGCGTGCTTGGCTGTAAGAACAGAAGTCTGTAAGGTGAATATCTTCTGCATCATTTAAACTGATTATTATGCTATGCAATGGTAAGATGGCTGCTTGACAAAATGCATGTCTCTCAGATCAGTAATCTTGTAATAAGGAACTCATATACCTGGCTAAAGGTGAGCAGTGCGCCTCACGAGGGCCGGCAAAATTCATTGTCCCCGTTTCAAGAACTATGCGACCCGGCAGGAACTTCATGCTGTTTGGATTTGGTGTCTCCTGCGTCTGCACAAACATGGTTCTTCCTAGATAGAGAGAAAATCAGAGAACAAGAACGTGGCATGAATCACCACATGGTGTTTTCACTAGAGCAACAATGGACTCTAAAGCATCTCTACTTTATTGAACTGTGAGCCTAATTTCACATGTTCTACAGGCACCTGTGCTCATATTGCTCACAATCTGAGCAGCCAAACAGCAGCTGTTTCAATGGCATGGGGCTAAGAATTATGTTCAAGACAATCACTCCCGTATTAGCAAATTTTATGTTACACGTGAATATTATGGGATGCTACAGGAATACAAACCAGGAACAATCCAGAGGAAAGTTGGGGGCCATTTGTTCGAAACTCCTGTGGTATGTGAAGGTAGGTGTAATCCAGTACTCTGACACCCACTGCCAGCAAGTCTGAAAAATGCAGCAGGATTAAAACATTTAATATAATGGAACCCACAGTGAATGGTGTTCAAAATCCAAATGTCAAGCACCCATGCCAGCCTGCTACATCTGCTACCTTCTTCTTTGGAGTGCTAACATAATGACTTCAAAATGTGAGGGACTGGTGAGACTAATCCACTAAAATGATTTGGTGCAGTGTGTTTGTGCAAATCATAATCCACTTGTATGCATGGTCCAAGATCTCACAGGTGTATTTCCAGCACCTTGTTGAATCTGTGCCATGAAGAATTAAAACAGTTCACAAGGTGTTACTAATAACGTGTCAGTGTATGAGACAGAAGAAACTGGGACTATTTCTATACCAGAGAATAATTTTAGTGTGACTGAACTGTCTCTGAAAATATTGTCTCTTACGGATATGGACTGTCGAGAGTGATGAGATTTCTAGTTATGGAGATCTTGCATCTGGATTTTGTAAATGTAATTATAATATTTAAATTAAATTTTCCTCCACTGGTAGAATTTCATTATAGTCCAGAAAAAAACTCACTTCGATCAAACTCTCGTGAATATCGTATTTTACTTTAAACATTATATCAAGGTTACACAGGAAACGCAAGTCTAATCAAGGACAAGAACTTGTGGGGGCAATGAGACTAAGTTTTGGCAGTTCTTCCACACACAAAGAAAGAAAAAAAAATCTTCCTTGAGTTTGAAGTTTGTAAATAGCAGCTGTATCGTGGAGTGGTTTAAAGCAGTAAAACATCCGACATCAGCCGCTCCGTAGCGGTCATTCTGCGTCACTCACACATCAGCCTGACCATGGTTCTTCAGATGCCCATGTATTCATACACACACGAAACAAAACACAAACAGAGAGCACTGTAGATAAACACAGAAAAACTTACGGGCGTGAAAGTCTCGCCGAAATACCCAACAACCTGCCGACCTGCCTGTAAGCGGCCATGTTTGTTATTGTTATCCAAGAAGGACGGAAGTGGGTAGTTAAATAAGCGGACGTGACGCACTATTATTGTACATTTGTTAAATGGTCCCCCCTCTTATCTGAGCCAACAATTACAGATAACCGCAGTTTCTAGAAAATCTGAAATAACCTTGTACAGTATTTAAAATGCCGTGTGGAAAAAACTTTAGGAAGAGAAGGGACTCGTCTGATGTGGAGGAGGACGAGACTACCGAAGAAGTGAGGTAAAGTCATCCTTTAACCACAGGAACAAAAAATAGTTTAGAGTAACGTTATATGTGCTAATGCTAATGGCCACATACACACAGGGATCGTTGCATTTTTCTGGTAATATGCTTGCATTCACACGTATTTCATTGATGTTTAGAATGAAGTTAGAAGAGGCCAAAGAGCTACAGAGTCTGCGCAAACGACAGACCGGAGTCAGGTAACGTTAATATTTCTTAAACCACGAACGCGTCTCATCCAGTTACTGAATATTACATGTTACACAGACTGTGGGTTATTTTGCTTTTATTTAGTGTGACCGCCTTACTGGTTGGAGAAAAGCTGCCTCCAGAGGCTGAAATTGAGGTGAGTGATCGATTTAGTGTTCTTAATTGTAATGAATCTTTTATTAACCAACGTTGCTATGTGTTTTGGTGTTTGAGCTTACGTTTATTAAAACTATTATTTCTCACAGAACGACCCGTTTAAACTGAAGACTGGAGGAATTGTTGATATGAAGAAAGTAAAAGACAGGAACAGGGACATGTGAGTCTCTAACTACTCTAAGGATAATTGATTCACTCATGTGTATCATATGTCTTATGTGACACTGATTGACCAGAGATAACTTCTACTCCCATATTCAGGACAGAAGACGAGACAGACCTCAACCTGGGGACGTCATTTTCAGCTGAGACTAACAGAAGAGACGAAGATGCAGACATGTATGTGGGCTCTTTTTTCTCCCAGTCTAAGTCACGGGCCAAACAGGATTAACATTTACTGAACAGTCTAAAACTGAAAATATTTTAATCAGCAATATGAATTTGAATGGTCACAATACAGCAACTTTTTCCTCAACCCATTAAATAAAATATAATATTTTTCTTTAAAATAACATCAGGGAAAATAAGAATATTTAAAGTAGATGAAAATTTGCAAATTTCTTTTTTGATGTGATATCAGAGGAAACCCAGAAACAAGAAACAAGTTGTTTAGCTTTCTCTCTCATTCTATTTCTTTCTTACTTTCCATGAACCCACAAATTTCCTCAGGCAGCTCACCGCACCTGTGTGATAAGCCACGTCACCAAATTCAGAAAGTAGTTTCTCCAGAAAAGACTGAAACTGCCAGTGATTTAAACCTTTGCCTCTTTTAAAGTTCACTATCTGTGTTACGGTGCTTATGACATGTTGTCTTCAGGACTTTGCTGCGCAGTGTGTGACGCAGTGATGCACTGTCAGCTCACCTGTGCAGGTTTCCCTCTACATATTCTCCCACATCTGCCCCCACAATTTTATTCTTTTCCCTGCACATTGCAGGTGCTGATAGAGACAGGGTTTACCTCTGATGTCAGCAAGCAGGTCCTTTGCCTCCCACCTGTTTTCAAAGTCTGCTTTTCGTTTGGTCATTTTTGGGGTTCAGACTAGCTTAATTTACTGGTGGGCCATTAATAATAGCCACATTAAATTATATTTCGGGCCCAAGTTCGACACATGCGATACATAACAAGGCACACTCTCACCCTCATGCTTTTGGTATTGAGAATGTGCTGGCCAGACTTAAGTAAGGCATTTGGGTTCATCCTAGTCTGAAATATCAACAGTAGACTTATTCTTACTAGCTTGAATGAGTCTGTCGAAATGTGTAATAGGAATATTGAATACATATATAGTTTGCATCTTCCTGCCTCTGCTAAATAATTCATATCCCCAGTGGGAATGAAAATGTATTCCCTTCTCTAACTTTGCTTTCAGTGACAATAAACACTGTGCATGCGTGGATCCAATCCTTTTCCTTCACAACCTTTCATTAAACCACGAAGCACTGCTGTTTCAGTGTAAAAACTACCACTAGCTAAATAGCAGAAAAACGAAAAGAATTCAGAGCATCAGATTTTACAGGTGAGCCATATCATCTACATCTGAATTCCCTACAAGGTGAGCTCTGCACCTTCTTATTTCAGCTTGTTAAATTGCAGCTGTGCACTGGGGCTGCTGTCTGTGTGACATCCTGGTGTTAGAAATCCTTGTTGTGAAGGGTCTCTGAAGAAATGTTTGGTTTGGTTTGTTGGCTTTGCAGCTGATGGTGAAGCTACTGTGAGAGGCTCATAGAAAGGAGCAACCACACTCCTCAGTGAATAGATCATCCCTAACCTGACTGTCACTGCATTTGTGGTTGATGATCATGTAAAAAGCATCACAGAGCTGAATCATTTTCACATTCTTGCGGACTTTCAAACTCCAAAAGTCTGCTGTTGATATCAGTAAATGTGACAAAGTTGCCTCCTTCCCTGTCTAAAAATTTGCATATGTGAGTAAAAGAGGGGTGAAGTGCTGCAGATGACACTCTGCAGGAAAGCCGAAAAGTATGTGATCTGTAAATGGTGCCAAGTGGAAGGGGGATTTGATTCTGGTATTTTAAAATGTTTGATCCCATTTCTGAATATTGACTTCATTAAAAAAATACATTATTCTTGTAAACACTATGGTTGTATTATGAATATGTGACCTTGTATAATTATTAATATTATAAATGCTACATTGACAGCAGTTTAGAAATAAATACTCTTAACAGGCTCCACAGTATATAGGCTCACTCTGGCTCCTGAATTATGTAAGTGGGGAAAAAAGAAAATCATCCTCCTGTTTTTTCTTCTTCTCTTACCCTGCTTGCATACATCAGTTAAACTACAGCACAAGATTGCATGCACAATTATGTATACATAATTGTAATTCCCAGCATTTAGGACACGATTCTAGATACTTTCACACTTGGTTACAACTTGTTTTTTTAAATCAAATCTCTCCTCACAGGATGAAATATATTGAGACGGAGCTAAAAAAGAAGAAGGGCTTGGTGGAGGCTGAGGAACAAAAAGTTAAAGTGAAGAATCCAGAGGACCATCTGTATGAGCTGCCCGAGAACATCCGAGTCAACTCTGCCAAGAAGACAGAGGAGATGTTGTCCAATCAAATGCATGCTGAGTGGCATCCCTGAAGTTGATCTTGGCATTGAGTACGTACCGAAGATATTCTAAGTAATCCGCTACATTTATTTTAGACTCTGTAAGAGGTGTCTTTTTACTAAAATGGCATTTTTGCGTTGATACACAGCAGTGACTCACTTAAAAGGAATGCTACTTTTTTTTTTTTTTTTTTTTAAATAGCTTATGCATGTGATTTCTTTCCCAGTGCAAAGATAAAGAACATTATCCAGACAGAAGAGGCCAAAGCAAAGCTTTTGGCAGAACAAAGGAACAAGAAAAAAGATCACGGAACATCATTTGTACCCACCAACATTGCTGTTAACTGATGTCCAGCACAACCGCTGTAAGTAATCTGTAAAGAGCGGGAGGAAGCAGAGCAAGCTACTCGACACCTGAAAGTAACGGTGAAGTGAAATACAGGCAATACTAATCGTGCTGATGTTTTCTTTCAGTCTACCATGAGGATGCCAATGCACCACAGAGGCACCATAGACACAAAGAAGAACCCAAAGCAAGACCACTGCGAGTGGGCGACACAGAGAAACCAGGTCCAGAGGGTAAGAGACCCCACACACTTTTGGGCTAGGTTCCATTGTTTTGAAACCTGCAACCCTACATCCAAAAAAAGTTGGGATGTGGTGTGAAATGTAAATAAAACTAAAAGCAGTGATATGCTAATCATTTAATGCGTATGTTTAATTAAACTATGTACAAAAGAAAGCCAGGAACAGTAAGACTGGAAATGTTTGTAATTTAAAAATTGTTAAACTGCGGGGAGAAACACCTCAGCACTGATCACTTCAGTTACATGGCTGGAAAGGCTGAGCCTTTCTTGGTTGGGGTTCACCACTCTGTGAAAGACTGAGGGGGAAAATTGGTCAATAAGTTAGGAATCTGGGAATTCCACAATCCAAAGAAATCTCTATAAAGAGGGATAAATCTGTGACTTTCGAGACCTCGTGAGGCACTAAGTTAAGAACAGGCATGAATCTGTAGTGGAAATGACTGCATGGACTCAAATGTTTTAAAAATCGTTGCGAGCTGAAAATTTAATAAAGTTGAACTTGAAGTGGGAAACGGTCCTGTGGACCAGGCTTGTCAAAATGTGAAACTCTTGTGCTCGCCAAAACTAAAGTGGATGATTTGATTTTCAAAAAGAGCATTTCTCAGTTTCAGCATCTGTGTCGTGTTTTTAACCGTGCTAGATAAAAGTGTCACTGCAATAATTACATTTTATTTAAACCGTCCCAAACGTTTTGTTTTGGGAAGTCAGTTTGTATTGACACTTTCTTCTATAACCTGATCTCTACCTTATTCGTTAATCCACAGCTCCGTCACCACCCAACTATCGCAAACGTCCAAACAATGAGAAGGCTACTGATGACTACCACTATGAAAAGTTCAAGAAGATGAATCGGCGATATTGAAGAGATGGATTTTTTTTCCCACTCCTTTTAAATACTCACTGATTTCCTCGCTTTAGAGGTTGAACCATAAATCATTTAAGGACTGGTTTTCAAAAAACAAGTTAATGGCACAGCTCTAAAGTCTGTTGTATATAGCTCCTGCTGTTTCCCTATATGCAGTACCATTGTTATGTCTTCAATCTCTTTTGCCCAGGATTATCTTAATAAGCAATAATAAATAAATGAGGGAAACAAGAAGCACATAAAATGTTCAAATTGAGCACCAATTTTCTTTTTTTTTTTGCCCACTCCTATATGTTTAACTGTGTGTTTGTATTTTTAAAGCTTTCGGGGGAAAAAAATATTAAAAAGAAAACCAACAACAGTGTAATGTTTGATTTAATCTTATGTGCAGTTAAATGAAACAAAACAAATACAACAAGGAAAAAAAACTTGGAAAAGACATTAATATTAATGCAAAGTCGAACAGGAATTTAGAAAATTATTTAAGTTTCATTGCCTTAAGTTGTCTGCATTTACTTCAGTAATGTAGTCATCATGGCTCAGTTTCCTAGACATGAATCAAGTCTAGATGTTTTTTAATGGAGATCTTTATCAAATATATTTTCTAGTTTAGGACTAGACTTAATCCAGGTCTTGCGAAACCAGCAGTTGTGTGCAAGTCTGTGTATGCAGTATTCAAACTCAGGTTAACTGTACACATAGGCCATCACTCGACTTTCTGAGTGGTGGCCTATGAGCTAAAGTATCATTTAATTTTTGATACCTGTTAATGCAAAAAGAACCATCAACTTCAGAGTTAAAGTCCAGAACACAAAACAGCCGCAGCTCAGATCAGACACCAGCTCAAAAGCTGTGATGGAAACAAAATGATCCAATCCGTGCCCACTTTCCTCCTCACGGTTTCTCTACAGATGCAGTCCCATGTCCGTTAAGGTGGTGCTGGGTGTGTCGTCTCCTGTGACGGAGGCCCGTCCATGTCCTCCCGATCCCCGTGCGTGGAGCTGTTGCTGCTGCCGACAGAGGCCCAACTATCTTGACGCCGGTAGGCCTCACACAGTGGCAGATCAGTGCTGTCCCACTGACTGTAGCTTTGCAGAGCAGAAACCAGTAGGAGGCAAAGAATCAGTATAGCACAGAAAGAGAGGAGCAGACAAGAGCAGCAGGTCAGAAATGAGCACAACCAACTGGTAGAGGAGCACGTGAAAGCACATTTGATAGAAGCATGGAGGTTATGCAGAAGCACTGGAAATGACTTGACACATAAAAACAGCTATATATTTGTGTGTTACCATTTAGAGGGATCAATGACTTGTTGATTTAAGCTCAGAAGAAGGGTGAGAATAGGTGCTGATGGATCAGAAAGCAGAGCAAATGCAGTGAGGATGGCAGGCCCACACCCAGCACGATTCAAACAGACACCTCTTAACACTTCATAATAGAAAACAAGACAAACTACTACAGCATTTTGTCTCTACTTTATTTCTTAATCATCCTGGGTCTCTTGAAATAGCTGGCACAAAGTAGTACACACATACACCTGCACCATGTGACTGTGACTGACACTGATTATAAGGTTACACGTTGTGGTTTTAGGGACGGAGTCAAAAACATCTACTATGGAAACTCTTAATAAATAACCTGCACAGTTCGTCCTTATAAAGTAGCATAAAGGCCATCACAATTTTATGACTTTAATAGTGCATATAAATAATCTCAAATTGAATCTTTAAAAAAAAAAAAAATCTGTAAATCCATATAGCTTTAGGTCTTCAGATGTAAATATGTGTTCCTTGCAGTACCCAGCAAATTTCTAACAATTCATCCATGGATACAACAGCAAGTGAAGTGCTTTAAATGACCAATTTTTGATAAACTCTTCTTTTTTTTAAACTGTAAATGGACAAGGGGTTCTCACTACTTAGACTTCTAAATGCTGAATCTCTCCCATGCAATATTAGGCAAACATCTCTCTAGGATATCAGACACTGCAGACTAGGCACGATCATCTGCACGGTTGCTCTGTTGTGATTGGTTGTCACCTGGTTAGCCATGTCTGATTTATAAACTCCCCCAACCAGCTAAAGCAAACAGACACGGACTAGGCAGTGTGTGTCAAACCTTGTAACTGCTCACAAAGGGCAAGTCCTGCTGGAAACCACTAAAACTTCAGTACTTTGTCACTGATTACACTGTATATAGATGTAGAGCTGGAACTGCCAGCATGTGCTGCCTTCCCTTGAGTAATTAGGAGGTTTTGGCTGTTGGTGGGACAACGCCAATATTGGGATGATGTTACTTTGAGCTCTTAAATTTTCAATCACAGCAGAACATAATGTCCTCCCAGCTGATTCGATTGATCAGGAATAATCCACACCAATGTTTTTGGTTCCAAAAATTTCAAAGTGCTGATATTTAGTGGCATGCCCCTCTAAGACTGAAGATCTCTCTCCACTCATCGATTATGATTTTGTTTAGAGCATAAATGTCAAGGCACGTACTAAGCAATAACAATGTAAAGGCACTTAATGAGATGAGGTCCATTACAGTGACCTACAACAATGATTTGTTTTGATGAACAGTTCAGTTTAGATGCTGACACAACCCCTTCCTAGGGCTCAGCAGTAAATGGTGAAAGGTGCAACAGCGGTGCCGGGAATGAGACGAGAGGCGGGATATGGGGTGGGGGGAGCAAGTATGAGCCTACTTATACCTGGAGGAGTAATATTCTTCCTCTAGCTCATACAGGTCAACAGCGATCTCGTCGCGGAGGGACATGAGCTTCTTGTCACACTCCTCCTGCAGTGAGCGGAGCTGCTGGTTCTGGAGGCTGATGGCATCGTTGACGGAGGGAAAGTCGTTCAGAATGAGGAACTGCTTCAGGTCGGAGACCAGCTTCATGAGGGACTCGCCGGCACGTACCTGGCACAGCAGTTACAGGGCTGTGTGTTCAACATGAAGTCTCACACTGTTCCACTGGTTTATCAGTGACATAAATGACAACATTTACATTTAAAAGGGGTGCTGCAACATTAAAGTGTAGCCCCGGATTTGACTCGCTGTAAAAATCATAAATGAAGAGTTGTAACAAGCTGTTACCGAACTCAAAAATAACAGAATTAGTGTACACATCTACATGAAATCTATTTTCTTTAAAGTAATATGATAATGTAAATTTACACTCGAAGCAGATCTAACTAGCTTTTGCTCCTCTCTCATCTTTCCTTCTCCCTACAGGTGCTTAGTTATGCAACAGTCCTGGGTATGTGGTACATGAATGTTTCCTGCAATACTTACAATGTTGGCTGCTTGACGTGCATCTCATAATGGTCCTGCTCTGCCTGGGTAGCTCGGGATACCTGTGTCTCATCTTCGATCTTGACAGAGAAATAAGTGGAAGATTATTACACTCATGTACAGGATTGGTGCACGCACCTGTTTAACCATGGATTAATTTAATATACTTAATTTAAGTATACAATTTGAAATTTGTTCAAGCATTTAAAGCTTACTTAAGTATTATGTCAAAGGAAGTACAAAAAACAAACAAACAAAAAAAACACACACTTTAGTGTATTGATAAAAATGTTTAAAAAAAAAATCTGCCAAATCAAACATGAAGACCCACTATGGTGACCCCTTGCTCACAAGGGAGCAGCCAAAAGTAGCTTTCAATAGTATAAAGTAATTGTAAAAGAAAACAAAAATCAAACTGTATTTAGATAGATTTAGTGTGGAACATCCGTTGATAAAAGTTTACCAATACAGTGGAGACAAACACAATTTAGTTTAACAATTACATTCACAAAATTCAGATGAAAGATCTCTCTCCATAAACAGCATTTTACTCTGAACAGTCCGTATTCAAAAGGAACCTCTCCGGGTTTTCACTAAAACTACTCTCTGATAAAGAACTAATCCCAATTTCTTCTGTCTCAGACACTTCATTAGGCCTACCACGCTAGTACTGGGTCGTGTTCACTGTTGCCTTCAGAGCTGCCTTAATTCTTCGTTGTGCAGATACAACAATGTGCTGGAGAAATTCCTTACAGACTGACTTGATAGCTTCAGGGAGCTGATGATTTGTCAGCAGCACCTCCATGATGGGAATCTTCTGTTCCAGCACATCTCAAAGGAGCGCCATTGGATTGAGATCTGGTGACTGTGGAGGTCATTGAGTGCAGAGCACTCACCATCATGTTCAAGAAACCAGTTTGAGATGATCTGAGCTCTGTGACATGGCATGTTACCCTGCTGGAAGCATCCATCAAAAGATGGGTACTCAGTGGCCACAAAGGCGTTTGGACAATGCTCAGTGGCACTAAGGTCCTCAAAGTATACCTCTTTTTTAAACGCTAGAGAGGGCAGAGGGGAAGATCAGATCAGCAGTTTTCTGAAATAAGAAAATAGACCAACCCACCTGGCACCAACAACCATGACACGCTCAAAAACCACTAAAGCACATTTCTTTCTCATTCTGACACTCAGTTTGAACTTCAGCAGGTTTACATGCCCAGGAAATTGAGTTGCTGCCATGCGATTGACTGACTGTATATGTGTTAAGGAGCAGTTGGACCTAATAAAGTGGCCGGTGAGTGTAACTCTTAGAGCAAACCCACCTGTGACTGTAGTAAAAACTAAACAAAACACGGAAGTGCACAAAGGAAAAAAAGCGAGAGAGAGAGAGCAGATAGCATGTTTCTTACCTTTGCCGTTTTGATAATTTCTGTGAAGTTGTCCATGATGGGAGCGGATATCATCTTTGAGCCTCTTGTTGTAGTTTTGCAGCAGAGTCTCTTTGCTCTGAGGAAGCACTCTCTGAGTAGTCATCGTGCTCGGGAAAACACACGCCTCACGTTACCTGTGCACATCAAAATAACACACAGGGGTGCCTTTTGGTGACGAGGTTTACACTACAACAAAAAAACACACCAGCAGCTAGCTAGCAACAAAAATCGCGTGCTTTCAAAACAAAAGCGGACTCTCGTTCTCAAACACTGTTTTCGCATCTGTACCTCTGTATAAACACACTTTACGACGGATTGTTGTACGGTTATTTCTTACCGCATAGTTTTCAAACAGTTTTATTGCCTAAAACAAAAACTCCGAGGCTAGCGCCCTGTTCTTCTTCTTGAAATTTGTGCGCTCAAAATGTGTTTCCGCAATACTGCCCTCTACCGATGTCTCCTTCAACAGACTAAATTTACTTGACGTAATTAGGAAATATTTTCAATAAAAGCCTTTAAAACTGCGAAAGGAGGGTACTACCGGTGCAAAAAAGCACTCTGCAGTTTTTGAATATTAAAGTAAATGTAAAAAAAAATAAATCATTAAGTTGTAATTTTTGCGAATGCATGAAGTCAGTTAGTTTTGTAATATTGTGGTGAAAATTTAAATAGAAAAATAAATAAAATTTAAGGGATCTTCCCTTCTCAAAATCGGGCATTTCTGTAAATGACCTAGGCATGTTTTAGACTTATGCTTTTTTTTTCTTTTACCAGCAATCAATCCACTAACCCATGAAAATAAACTCATATTGCACACTGTCAGAGAACCTACATTTAAGTATTAGCAGAACAATATACTTCAACCATAGTCTGACTTCAACTAGATCAAATAAATAATAATAATAATAATAATAATAATAATAAACAGTGAGTGCTCCCACCATATAAATCACAACCAGAAGAGGAAAAAATGTAGATAAATATGAAAATACTCAGGGTACCAAATCTTTTTTCTGTTATTCTATATCAAACATGAAGCCAATGTAACGGTTATGACATACTCCATGATACTGATCTGCAAAGTTTGTTATAGGAAAAGTCATGCTCAACTTGGCCGCGGGTGTAATATTGGTTAGGTTAAAGTTTTTAGTAGAACATAAAGAGCTTTTTAAAAAAAATATTGCCATCTCCTCTAACTCTGAAAAAAATTCAAAAATGTGAAGGTAACATCTCGCATGGCTTCATTAAAGATACTAATGTTAACAAGGACAAAAAAAGAGTTGATCTTTATAGAGAGAGCTGGAATTTTACTTTTTTATGGAATGAGCCATCTGATCTTTGGAAAGTCCTCATTATGCAGCAAAACGACTTCTGACAGGGTTACAGTCCATTACAACACTGAATTATTATAGTTTATCCCATTAACATTCAGGCACCAGTTGAATTGATGGTCAAGGTAATGTTTTATCATGTGTGGTGAATATTAATAATCTAGCATTAGATAGATTAATAAATGTCAGAAGTATAAAAGATAAATACTTTAAATGTAGTGGACTAGAAGTTAGAGGACTGTGTAAAAGTACTTATAGTTTCATCAGCAACTGAATGTTTTGGTAACCATTTTTTAAAAAACCTGCAAAACCATACACACTTTGATTTACATTCATTTAATAGTAATTTATGACAGTTTTCAAAGGCAGGCTGTGCAGCATAAGAAGTATTTTGAGTGCTTTCCTGTCCAACAGTGTTATCAACTTTTACTCCAAATGTTTTCTACACAGAACATTCAAAAAACAAAAGAACAAACAAAAACAAACAGACAGCTGTTACACACAAAACACATTCTTCAAGAACCCCGACTCTCTGTCAGTGACTATGTGCAATCTTTGTTTACAACCGGGGTGAGAAAAGTGAACATTTTTATCAAAAGATTGGACACTTAAAAAAAAAAGTTCATACATTGTAAAAGAGAACAACATAATTTAAGCTTTGGGCTGAAATAGGCGGGATCACTTTTGGGAACCAAAAGGTCTTCCATGATTTTACAAAGAACAAAGATAATTAAATATGTCCGAACAGCAACAGAAACAAATTCAACAGGAATGTCATCAATCAGACACCATTTAAGACCTCACTTACACAATACAACTATTACAATCCCTGACTGAACTGCTGAGCATAAGTGCTGTAAATAATTGCGATATTTTTAAGTTGCAGTCAAAGTTTCCACTTCAGTTGTTCATATACGTGTCACAGTTTAAATACATTTGGAATTCATAGATGTCTACAATAGAGATGCATTGCTGTGCTGAATGACAATCGTGCACGCGTGTGTGTACGGCAGACAGCAAAAGGAAGTGGTACATGACTGTACACAGGTATTTGGTGCTGAACACGAGTACAGTAAGATTTTGTAAATGCAGCAGTTTGATTTATTTTTAAAGGAGGGCACAAAGGCAAAAGTGAGAAATGCTGATGTTCTGATGTGGTCAGAGTGAAGTGCGGGGAGGGTGTAAGGCTTCGGAGATGTCATCATGTACGGTGAGGACAAACAAAAGTGAATTGTATACATTTATATAACATAAGAGATACTACAATAAATGTTACATGCCTAACATTTGTATCAAGTTCGTACGTAATGCAGAAAAAAACAGTTTTCATAAGACAGGATTGTGACCACAAACATAATGGACACAAAAAAAATGCACACATTTTGGATAAAAAAAAAACCCAAAAAAACCCCAAAAAAGTTACACTTCACATCAACAAATGTCACCACTTGTATCATTATCCAGCATCTGCTTCATGAACTGTCACACACAAAGGCAAAATGGCCCAAACTGTAAATCTTTAACTGTAAGGCATTTGCACATTTGATGAAGTAATCTTATGCTGCGTCTTCCCCTCTTCCAAGCTTCAGTGAAATTATGATCTTTTCATTCAAGCTGAATTTGTCTTTTCTGAGAACTAATAAAATGGAGGAATGAGGACTTATCAGATCATAGTTTCAAAGCTGAGCTCAAATGTCTACGAAATAAAACCGCCGCGGGAGCAGACGGTCAAGAACTCCCTCGCTGTGAGGGATATTTCAGCGCCGACACAATAAAATAACTGAGGTAGGCGAGAAAACAATCAAATGCTTGACCATAATGTAGTCGTCGTGTAAATGTGTATGAGGAGGAAAATGTGACCGGGGGTGGGAGTGACAGCGAGCGTGGGACTGATGTCAGTTTACTCAGAGTAAAGCTGACCTTGCACTATTTGAGCTAGTTAAGAATGAGATCCATGCAGGTCTGCAGTCCAGCTGCAGCGCTGGTGACAGCATGCAGTATGCCTGTTATAGTTTGCATAATTCATTTGCGCCGATTCCCACTGCCTTGACCCTGAAGTGTGCGTTCAGGGCTTTTCTTGTGGTGCTTTGAAGTGAAAGGGTGCAGACACAAATGGGTCTACGGCACTCACTTCTGAGGTCCATGAGTGAAGAGGTCCAACGGGGACAGACGCCACAGTAGCCTGCCTGCCCTCGTTAGACACCACTCTGTGAGCTGCTGCTGGCTGCTGGGGCACAGGTCCTTCAAAGTGTCGGGAATATTTGGCCAGAGCTTGAGGGCGGAAAGGTTGCTGGGCAACCTGTCCCAAAACTCCTTGATCAGAGGTTACAGCATGAGCTCCAGCTGCATGAGGGTATGAGGTCTTCGGCTGTGCTCCTTTGGCCTCCTTTCTTTTTCCGAAGGGAGCCTGAGAAAAAACGTCGAGCTGCTGCTGTGCTGCGAGGGGGGCACGTGGAAACGGAGCATTGGCAAAAACATCACCCTTGTCTTCTTGCACAATCCCAAAGGGGGCTTTGGAGAAGACATCTGCGGCGCTGTTGGTCTCCTTTGCCGCCTCATGTACATGCTGGGAATGATTCTGAGCAAAGGTATTGGGAGCAGGTTGATCGAAGGTGGTAGGTGGCTGTGTTGCTGCCATGCTCAAGTGCAGAGATGACTGGAGAGCTAACTGAGGCCCGTGTTCTTCTTCATCCTCAGAGTCCTGCAGCAGAGGTCTAGAACCGCTGCAGTCGTGGGGTGCTACATGACTCTCAATGGCTTCGCCATCCTCTTGCTCATCTTTTTGGGCTTCTTTTTCTTCATCTTCATCACTGGAGTGCACACAGCCTTCATTCTGTTGAGAATCTCCTTCTAGAGCTTCCGCCTCTCGTCCCTCCTCAAGCACAGAGTAGCCGTTACTCTCCCCTTGGAGATCTGTTTAAGAGAAAATAGACAGAAAAAAAATTAGAGGTGAACAAAAGCAGTAAAATACAAATGAAAAGAAACTATACCATCTGTGGACCAGCTGCCCATTTATCTACCAGACCGGGCTCTTCGAATATACTGTATGACCAACGGATTAACTCTAAAATCTGTAAAGCACTGATCTACAATGACGACTAAACAATGAGAAACCAGCACAGGACTACAACGATACAGATTCTACTCTGAACGAGTCACATAAGACAGACAGGACTACCAGCTCTACTATCACAGCATCTCGTTAACCTTGTTTCCATAAATTAGCATGAGCACAGCTGCAGTATCCTCAACTCAACCTTCACAAATAGCACCCTGTATTGGGGAAAACAGTGGCAGTTAGAACTGTGTGAGGAGGGAGCTTGAGGGAGTTCTGTGGAAACAAGGGGGTGGGGGGACCCTTTGTGGCAAAAGTAAAAAATAGTTAGGGGACAGACAGGTTTGCACAGATGAGCGAAGACAGATCAGTCTTACCTCAACAGTGTTGACAGCAGCTGTTAACTGGCAGCTCAGGGGGAGATGTTAGTTGAAACCATTAAAGGAAAGCACCAGCTTTTTGTTTTTAGTTTACTTCCAGGGTTATATGCCTCCTCAGTTGCCTGTTTTAAACCATCCGCAGCCAATTTCTCATAGTATGCTCTTTCTGCACGACTTAATTGTACGTCACCACTCTGAGCTGACTGCCAAAATAACACACAGTTAAGACAACTCATTTAATTGTGTGACATGACAGCTTCTCAGTTCTCACAATACAGCTCATAGCCTCTACAGTCAACGGGATGTATTACGAGCAGGGACACAATTTAGGCAAATGTATCCAATTCTGATCATTGGTCTGATCACAGCAGCAGTTAACAATAATACAGCGTCACAACTGAACTGCAGGTAGCCTATACTGTAGGGGAGGACTAAAAGGAACACCAGTAGTCTCCATTATATTTAAATGTTAAGGGAAAAGCTTAAGCTCAAAAGAGCAGTTGCACACATATGGCATGCACTAAATAACAGTTTAATCCTGAGGTATTGGTAACCTAATGCAGTTAAGAGAGAATATATAGGCTAATTAAGAAAGGGACACATCTGAATTAATCTCTTCAGTCCCTTGACTAAAAATATAATTACATTAGACTACATTTACATAGTTTTATTGTCTGTTTCTGAACCTTTATTCATAAAAAATAAATAAAAGTACACTCGATAACTAGACTGTCATCTCTGGAGAAATTGCAGTGGGATTGTTGCTGGACTTTGTTGCTTGTTTCTAATAAAAAGTTGGAGGTAAACATGACGGCTAAGGAAGCAGAACAAAGTTAGCAGTTAATACTTACAGTGGGGGAAATATTTGATCCCCTGATGAATCTGCAAATTTGCTCATGAACAAATTTTAATGGCAGTTTAATTTTAATGGAGACAGAATATCAAAGATCCAGCAAAAACAGATTATATAAAAGTTCTAGATGGACTTGAATGTCACTGAGTGACATAAGAATTTGATCCCCAAACAAAACACGACTTAGTACTTGGTAGAGAAATCCTTGTTGGCAAGCACAGCGGTGAGACGTTTCCTGTAGTTGGTCTCCAGATTTGCACGTCGTGAGGGACTTTGGCCCACTCTTCTTTACAGAAACTCGCTGAATCCTTTAGGTTTCTTGGCTGCTGCTTGGAAACTCAAAGCTTCAGCTCCCGCCACAAATTTTCAATGGGACTTTTTGTATTTCTATAATGTGTTTTTATAATGTGTTTTTTTCTGGATTTTTGGTTAATATTCTCCATTAAAAATGAAACTGCCATAAAAATAGAGACTGTTCAGTTCTTTGTGAGCAAACTTACAAATTCAGCAGAGGATTAATTATTTTTCCCACAGTATATGCTAAAAAGGTGAAAGAAGTCAACATTTATTTTTAAAATGTGGAAAGAATCAGACTGTTAGTGACTGATGAGCGTGTGTGTGATATATTATACACATATCAATGATCAAAGTATAACTGTATTGGGTGATTAGGTGGCACTCCTCTCACTCAAATACCCACAGATCAAAGAGTGGACATCAGCTGGCTTTTGGGAAGACATCATTTGAAAGGGGCTGAATTTTCCTACAATTTGGTGGTAAAATGATGCCTGTAGAGTGAAAATTTTGGGCTTACAGCCAGGTTAAAAGAAATTTTTCAGATGAATTTTTTTTTCTCCCACTCTGTTAGTCTCTACAGTTTAGCTCTGAATATTAATGGGATTTTATTTTAAAAAATTCAATTAAAGCATACCTCCAAATGGTATAAATGCACTCGTTACACAACCGGGTTGGTCATTCTGGTGTTTAAACAGTGTTTCCGTGGCAAACAGTGCGGGATGAGTTAGCTGCAAAAATTTTGGAGGAGATTTTTCTGTGGAGTGATCCTCCATTAACATTATGATTATTATATCTGTCAGTATTTCAACCCAAGGAGCGCAGCAATTACTTTCACACAGCAACAATTTTTACAATATGCCATACAAAGAGAACAGGTGGAGAAAACCACTGATGCTCCAAGCTGTAAGTTTATATATTTTATCAGGTATCAGCACATATCTTTAAAAAAAAAAAAAAAAAAATAGAAATACCTTCCCTGGCAGAAGAAAATTAAAATAAGATAATACAAGTAACACTTGGTGGGATGCTGACATTTAGAGTGAGTTTGCTGAAGTGGTTGTGATCAGATGTAGTGAAACTCACACAGCTGTCACACAAGCCTTTCTTATCGTTATTTAATCAACTATAAGAGACAGAGGTGAAAGGTATTCCAGCGTTATCAGGAAGTCAATTCCGTCATTAGCTCTGTTAATAAAATCTATCCAGACATATACAGTAACTTATACATGTACCAGTACTAGTGTATAAAGAACAACTGCAATGGAGAGCAACAAATACTGTCCAATCAAGCAATTCAAAAGCACTTAGTTTCATGTTTTGTTGGTGACATCTAAACCGTGAGCACTAGCCAAATGTTTGACAAGTATGGAGAGAAAAGACAGAAGGACTTTGGACAGTCAACATTTCTGCACTCTTAAATAAAGCCTCATACACAAATATGTTTTTTATCTATACATCCTTATACATTTTTTACATATTTTATAATGGTCCTCAGTTCATACATTCATTTTAAAGCACTATCAATAATAGTCACTTTTAATCATACCACGATGAAATGTTACACCCTAAAATCTACTTTTATCAATGCTGACAAGAGCAAAAATGAGAAAACAAAAAAGTGTGACTTTATCAACATTTAAACTTCTCTTCTGGCTGAACTGACTGTCACAACTGACTTCATGGTATACGCTAAGAAACGATTGGCCAGAGAAGACAGAGAAGTCAGTGGGAGAGGAAGGAGCAAGATTTCCATGGAAAGTTCATTTTTTAACATAGTAACTACGCAACATGACTCAATGACATTTACATTGCACTCCCCTCTCTGTGACGGTGGTATTCTGCTAAAAATCTGCTCATTTATACGGACCCTGAGAGCGGACCAACACAGGAAAAGCTGATTACAGAATCTTGTTTAGCTTTGGCATTGCAACAGGTCAAATACCTTCATTCCCTTTTTGTTTCTGCTGAGCTTACCTCAACAATGGGTTAAAGATATGAAGATGAGTTGGCATTAGTGGCGTTGTGAAGTGTTGTAGATAATGCTGACAATGGATGCTGTGCTGTGGCAATGGGGCCAAATTCACCAGCCATATTAACACTGACTTCACCAGTTTCAGTAAATTATCACAACTGATTGATTTAAAAGTGTAGTATTAGAATACATAAAGAAGTGACAGTATGCAGGTATGCTCAAGCCTGTGAAGCTACTCAGCTGGTTTAGACAAAGTGATCTATAAACGACTAATAGCACATAATTGCTTGGACAGATTGGACTTTCCATGACTCTGTGGACTGCAATAGTGTGAGAAATCTTTAAAGGCCATCCAAAACTGACACTTTCTTCTTCTCGTATATGCAAACTGGCTCAATCGGTGCACAAGCACAGCTCTCAGCTTGCATCTTTGTTTGGTCGCTAGTTCAAAGCTCTCATAGGAAAGTGCATCATATTATCTACAGCATTTTACAGTCCTCAATCTTTAGTCAGACCCCTGACACATATCACCATGCCTCAAGGTGGCTTGTTTAAAGATAGCTTCAACCGTGAGCGAGTGCACAAAGTGAACACAATGCAGCTGTGATCAAGCAGCTTAGCATGTGCATACAATGATGGTTCACCATGGGCGTGCACTCAGTGAAAGATGTTAATGCAAGTAAGAGGAAAGCATGAGGAAGACCATGGTGTAGCCAAGACAGAAGCAGACGATATGCTCAGGCATTAATGAAAAGATTTTTACCAGCATCGGAATGTCAACAGCTAGCAGAGACATATGAAACCAGCTATCAGGCAACTAGAGATGGAGTTGAGGCCAAGGAGGCACATAAAGATAATACCGGCTCCTCTCACTTCATAAGGTGCTACATTAAGTGTCTCTGCATGCCCATTTCTACCCCCCCACCCCTCTCCGTATCCCTTTGTTAGGACTGCACACTGCCCCTTCAACCTCTCCCACCCCCTCTAGAGGTCGATGAGCTGATCCACGAGCAGAAGGGAGCGGGCCAAGTTGGGGATGCTGGACTCTGAACTGCCACTGTTGCTGCGCGAGTGACCACCTGGAACGTGCCAGAAAGAAAGAGAGATAGAGACAGAGATGGGCATGGAGGAGCCAAGGGAGAGTGTGAAAGACAAGCAAAAGAATGAGTCATTTTAACAGGGATTGCATGGAAAAATTAAGAGCGAGGAAATGACCAGGATGATGGGATGGTAGAGCAGAGAGATGTATGGATAGGGGTAGAAAGAGAAACAAGCAGAGAGTGAGCTGGGATAACTTTCATACAGCTGCATCATACCGGGGAGTGGTTAGGAAATGCCAAACTAACATGAGGAGACTTTCAAGATAAACTAAAAAGAGCCAAACACCTGCAAGATGGAGTGGCACTGGCAGTATAATACTAGAAAGGAAGGAGAAAAAGATGACTAATGTGAGAGCTTGATGGGATAAAAAAAAAAAAAAAAAGCCACCCATGCAAGAGTTCTCACATCAGAAATCCCAAGCTATGGTGACTAAACTGGGGGGGCTAAATCATTCATCTTTGTGGCTCACAGTCTGGGTTTCAGCAGGTGTGAGGTGCTCATCTCAGAGTTATGTTAGCCTTACCTTGATTTGAGTTTTTGGAGATGAGCACAGGAATAGGATCAAACTCGTCGTCATTGCCCTTCTCCCCACAGGACATGAGGAAAGCGGAGTCTGTGGTGAAGGAAGAGGAAGTGAAGTAACGATGGAAGCGGGAAGAGGTTAACTCGGCCAACGAAAAGAGCATAAAAAAAAAAAAGGAGGATGCGAGTAGATTAAAAATTAATGCAGCCAAGGCAGTCAAAGTGTTTAAAAGCCATTCATTTTACATGGCTTTTGGCATTTTCAACAAATGAGTCAAGGGTCTGTTGAGGCTGTCATTTAACGTCCAATTCAATTTACACTTTTGCTTTTTCTTTATGAACAGGCCCTTCCTCTTGTGCGGTTGATCGGCAGTCTGCAATTGCGCCAAACCCCCCCACTCCCACACACACACACACACACACAGGCCAGTAAAAGGTCTTACCAGAAGCAGTCTGACCAGCTGGCAGCTCCTCCAGGCAGGATCCAGAGCCAGGAGGAGCAGAGGAGCAGGAAGAAGGGAGAACAGGAACAGATGGGTTTCCATGACAGGTTTGAGATAACAGATCACAACCCAGCAGAGAGTCCTCCCCAGTGAGAGAGTCTGAGACAGCAGCCATAGAGAGAAAGGGTTGGAGAAAGTAAGACTGTTAGTGCAAGGAGCAGAATAAGATGCACTATATTAGTAAGATAGTTTATATGTGGAAGCATAAGGAAACCAAAAGCTATGTTAGCTTCAGTTGATAACAAGCAATAGAATGTGGTGGTGTTCTTTTTTAAACAATTAGCACTGATAAAGTTAAAAAGTCCTCAGTGAACAGACCACTTTACACCTTAAAGCTAAAGCAGGCTATGGTCTATGTCACTGCATTATACTAAAGTATGTGTTCTAGTTAGAGCCGAAGGCCAAAATAAATGTGAACTGGGACACCAGCAAATGTTTGTGATGATAAAATTAGTAAAAACTACATGTTAAAATCACAGCCACACCTGGATTCAGTTAACCCCGTGTAAAACACAGTGATGGGTAATCTTAAGATGTGCTATTCTGAGGTCCAGGATGCTAACCTGACATACTGGCAGGAATGAGCTCTGGCTGGCCCAAATGTCTCTGGGGCTGAGGAGCCTCCAAACCAGGAATCAGTGAGTCCACACACACATCTGCCTTAACTACATAGAAACAACATATGTAAAACAGTAATACAAAGAAGTTATTAGTAGTATATAGAAAAAAAAAAGCTTGCGTGAAAGGGGGGGGAAGAAGATCTTCTTTGCTCCTTTCCCAGTAGATGTGACTGACTTACTGAGGATGTGAGAGGAAAAAGAGAAGAAAGGGAAGGAAGACACATGCAGAACAGATGAGGAATTTGTGGGCAAGGCATGAGACAAGAACATAGCTGGTACCATTTGTGGAGGTCTCTGCAGCAGTACTGAAGGAGTCAGCCAGGGTTAAAAGGTCAGGGAGCAGAAGAGAAGTATCAGGGGACTCGAGTCCCTCAATCAGCTTCTCTGTGAGTGAGCCAGGGAAAGAAGAGCAGAGGAGAAAAGGACAGATTGGAAGAGAGAAAAGGGCAATGAGAGGATTTTCCATACGAAGGATAGAGGAGCAGAGGAACTAAATGAATAAGAAACTTTTGAATGATGCATAATTGCAAAAATCAACAATGATAAATGCATCTAGTTGGCTACATGGTAAACATTTTTAGAAACAAAATATGTTCAGGAAAAAGAAAAAAAAAAGATCAAGGCTATCATGTTTATTTTGAGGTACTTTCACACCACTATAATAAAATTACTGCATCATTTCTTTGTTCTTAGTTTACATAGCTCCTTCCTCTGCAGCTGCACACTCTGAGACCAGTGAGTTGACCAAGTCCCATGCATTCAATTGCCAAAAAAAGTGTAATTATGGCAGCAGATTTTCAATGCAGAAAACATTTCTCATGCTCTTTAACACCTTCAAAAAAAAGAAAACAAAACAAAAAAATCAAGTCACAGCAACCAGTGAGGATCGTCAGACCTTATCACTTTTCAGCTCATTTTTGGTCCAGTGCGCAAACAGAGTTGGCTTTGCTAAGTTGTCATTACCAAAACTCACAAACAAGATCTGATTTTATTAAGCAGACGTGTATTCCATGCATGAACTGTATTTCTACCAAATACAGTAGAAATGTAGTTCATGCAGTTACTAATTTTTCACTGCAGCTTACACTCACAGGAAGCTGCTACGGGGCAAAAAGGGTTGGGAGGGGGGCATCTAAGACAAGGAATGATTTGGCTCAAAAAGATGGCACAGCAGATGTGACCTTCTGACCCCTTCACTACAGGAAAGAGGCCAACACTGAGGTTTTCACAAATACTAAATGTCAAACATTTAATTCTCACATGCAACGGTGAACATATGCAGTTTTAAAATGCTGCATACAGTATGTTTTACATTATATAGCATTTTAGCCAACAAGGCTGTTCTCACGTTGTCTCAGATGGGACTCTCAGATTATTTAGCAGAAGTCAGAGTGTGTTTGCTTGTGTGCATCCTATCTCAGTGAGAGTCAAAGAGATAGCTTAGGCTGGGCAGAGAAGATTACCCACACCCTTATTATGTAACATTTTTTATCCTCTCAGTTCAGGCCCTAAACAGCATCTACACACACACACACACACACACACACACACACACACACACACACACACAACACACACACACACACACATATAAAGTTACACGGGCATGAAGCACACACTTCCACAAGGGCTCAAGGCTAAACTGAGAAGAACATAAAATCCTGGGTCATCATTTTAACAAGAGAGTGTGCTCAACTTTCTCTTGTTCTTAGTGGTACTGGTAAGCGGGCTCTGCTAGTAGAAAAGCAATCCAATTAACAAAGGAGAATTTGTCCTTCACGTTGCCAGGCAACAGAAGACGAGAAAGCACAGACCTGCAAATGAGATGCGATCTAGCTGTAGCAACGCTGTCTATTCATGAACGCTGACAAGAAGCCACTGTGAGGCTGCTTGCTAAGTCAACAAGATAGGACTGTGTACTGATCCAAACCACAAAACTGGCACTCACAAGCTAACCTGTGGGTAGTGTGATAGCCAGGAAACTACCTGAGCAAACACTAAGTGACTCGTGAGGTATGAGAATATATTTGTTTAAGAGCTCAAGAGAATCAAAGGCACAGCTCGTTCTGTGTTGTGGTGTGACAACAATATTGCCTGTGGTGTTAGAGAATGAGAGGCAGCCAAGAGTCTGAGAGTGAACAGTGCTTACACTACACTTGTGAGGTGATTGATCTAGGTCTTTAACAAAATACTGCACAGTGGACTGATGGCAGATCTAAAAATTCAGATAGGAACATAAAGCAGATATAATCCACAAACTCAAAACATAACAGTGGAGAGAAATACCCCCTTAATAAGCGACGTACTATTTGCCTGCTGACACATTGTGCTAGCCTCTAGAGCTGTCCTGAATACTGGCTTTAGTGGTAATCAACAGCTATTATTTGAATATTCAAATAGTCAGTGTGAGGAATTTTCTAAAACTGATGTGGGGGGAGAAAAAAAAAACACACCATGCAAATAAGATCAAGATGATGGCTGTGTTCCAATTGCTGATGTTTAAACATGCATTATTTTGATAGAAATATAATGAGCCTACAGGTATCCATGACAGACTGGCATCATACATACATACTTAACCTCTGAGGTGAACAGATGATTCTAATTGGTTCAGAAACACCCTTAAAAACCTATCAGAAGGCATACTGAGAAGAGTTAAACAAACTCTTACCTGAAAAGGCATTGAGGCTTGGAATGAGATTTTCACTGGAACCTACGGCCTTCTCTCCAGCTGAAGCAGCTGTACACAAGCCCCCCCCCCAAAAAAAGGGTTTAGATAATGTAATGATTTACTAGTCCTGTATGTGAATGAGCTGAACTTACTCTCAGCTAGCTTTGCAAAGTCTTTGTTAAGCAGCTCCTCCGCTGTTAGCTTTGAGAAGTTATCATCGCCAAAGGGGTTCCAGGTGGGCTGAGTGTTGGGTGCAGTGAGTGCTGAAGAGGCATCCACATCACCTGGATGGTACACACTCTGTTGGGATGAGCAGGGGGAACCAGAAGGTGTAGTGCTTGCTGATCTACAGTACAAAGAAAAACAAACAATGGTAAGAGTGCACACTGAAACTACATAAAGGGTGTTAAGTCTGTGGACACTAGCCTACTGATGTATGCATAAGGTTACTGAATGAACAGAGTTATTTAAAGACTGAACTGAAAGATTCTCCGGGATGTAAAAGAGTTATTTGTCCTCTTTCTGGGTGCCGTCATATGAATGGACTGTCTATTACACTTCCAGCTTCACTCAGTGTCATGAAAGAACAGTTCATCCCCAGATCACTCAAGGGAGTTAATTCTGCTCACTTAGACTTGTTGAGGCTGGCCTCAGCTGCGGCCGCATGAAGTAGCTGGGTTGACTTGCTGACCGGGACCCCAAACACGGCACTGTGGGTGACATCGCTAAGGATACGTCTGTGGCCACTCTTGGTGGCCATCTTTGGCGAGGAGGGGGGTGTCAGGGATCCAACTTTGTGGATGCCTCTGCCAGCCGTCTGCAATGAGAAGAAAATGATACAGAAAGGGATGAAAAATGTGTGTTGTTATGAACTAAAGCCCATTCTCTACAATACAGTGCAAAAGTCTTGCGCTGCCCTTCATGTCTTTATACTTTGCTAGGAAAATGGGAAATAGGTGAACCAATTTATTGGAACCTATCAAAACATACATGCAAATGACAGTATATAAGACATAAACAGTGTCAGTATTTGGTATGACCACCTTTATTCTTCAACACAGCCTGAACTCTTGTCAGCAGCGTTCTTGCCAATTCTTTAAGTAGCATTTAGAAATAGTTCTCCAGGCTTCTTGAAGGACATTCAAAATTCTTCTTTTGATGTTGGCTGTCTTTTGTTCTGTTCTGTCAGAAATGTTGAGGTCCAAGCTCTAGGGAAACTGACAGTGATTCACTGTGTTTTTTTCTATCCAGGTATGCCTTTACTGCATTTGCAGTGTATTTAGGATCACTATTAGGGTGAAAATTTAAACCACTACCAAATAGTTGCTTTCCAGATTGTATTGCATGGTGGGTCAAAATTGATTTATCTGTGTTCATATTTCCATCATGTTTGACAAGAACCCCAACACCACTGAATGAAATGCAGCACCAAACCATAACAGAGCCATCACTGTGTTTTACATTCCTGTCAAACTGCTCCCTTTGGCTTTTTCATAGATTAAACTACAAAAATATGAACAAATTATGTGTTTTTGCAACAAGCTGCTTGCAAAAAATTGTCTAAAGATAGAATTTAAAACTGGTTCTTTGCTAAGTTGTCTGTTACGTAGAGACAACATTGGTTGAGTTAGGTGCCTTTTTAATATTTGAATAATTCATAGGTCAGTGTGAAGTGGCTTAAACATAAAAATCTTCTGAAAATGGTCAGGTACAATGACTAGGCTGAAAATGAGCAACAAAAAAAAAAAAAAGCAGCTAATGTCCAAAGAAAAACCTTCAGAAAGCCCAAAGAACTATTGCTCAGCCTGACTCCTTGGAAGCAAAATATAATGAATACATTGGCTCAAGACTTTTGCACAGTGCTGTATAATATAACAAAGAAATAAACTAATCTGATACAAATATTAGACCAAGTAAGATCAACTGGAAAAGAAAACCAATTCAAAGAATATGGATTGCTCCAAACTACAACTCTATGGAAACAGAAAACTTATAGAAAAGAACAGTCTGATCAAAACAGATAGAAATATTTTTCATGATTAATACACATTTAGTAAAAATACAATGACAACTATCTTTCCACTAAGCAGAAGCCAAGAAGAAGAAATGAGCAAAAATCTGGATGTGATTCGTTAGAGATGAGCCAATAATCAGCCCCGACCCAAAGAGTAGCAGACAGCAGTGGGAATAGGACGTTACCACAACCTCTGGCTCAGCTGCAGGACCAACAATTGTAGACTCAGGGATGGGTGTGAGATGGGCAGCTGCCATCTCATGGACTAAATGCTGCTGCTGATGTTGCAGGGTAACAACTGGAGGAACAGGTTTAGCTTTGCACTGCAGCAGACTGGATGCTTGAGATGTTTGTTGTTGCTGCAGTTGGTGGTGGTAGAGGTTCTGTACCAGATGATGCTACATAGGAACACCACACAGCTGACTGTGAGCAAGGCTCAATAACAAACTGAGCCCAATAAATTTTTGTTATTCATCACAAAACTAGATTTTTAAAAATTTTTTTTTTTACTGTTTTACTTCACCAGTGCACAACATGAATGAACAGAAGATGCAGGACAGAGGGAGAAAAAAAACAATCAATGAGAAAACCTACACAAACCTATAAAAAAAAAAATTTAAAAAAAAAGAATATTTGTTAGAGCTAATAAAGTGGGAATCTCAAAGGTTTTTCTTCAAGAAATGTCTGATAAATTACCATTTACCAACAAATGAGGTTACAGAATGACAATTTAGCCTACAGTCCACAGATGAAAGCAACACAATTAAATAGTGGCAGCATTCAAATGTTTTCTGAGGAAAAATGCTTTTTGATGCAGTGTGTGTTTGTGAGCTCAGCCCTTCATGCTATCATTCCTCAAAAATGTGTCTACAAAACAAAACAGAGGAGTGTATTAAGGGAGCAAGTTCAGCATAGCCAGGATTTTTTTTTGTGTGTGTGTTAGCTAGCTTGATTAAACCTAACAACCCAGTCTGAGATAACAGGTATAACAATGGTGGTTATCAACTTTCTATGTTAACTTAGGCTTGCTTCAGGCACCAAGTGTTCTCACAAAAGGCAGCATCTGATGTGTCATTTGATTCATTTTCCACACAAAACTGACTGATTTAGCTCTGCCTTTCTGATCAGAAATATTCTCAGAGGAACAGGTAGTAGTGATCTAAAGAACATAAAAAAGTAACAATAAAATGCACCACTGTTGCTGCAAATAAGACAAGAGAGCAGTGCTGGCACAAAAATCCTTAATCTTGCAAATCATGATCATCACAAGCGCTCCAAGCAGTAAAATAAATATATTGCTGTTTATTTCTAACTGCACATCACAGCTTTGAAACTTGAAGCGTGATTCAATGAGATGTGGAAATCACTTTAAATTTGTCATTGCAATAAAGTGAAATTCATTTTATTGACTGAAAGGTGACTTAACATTCACAAATATAGTACATGTATTCCTTTAGCAGACAATCTGCATGGCACTTAATGCTTACTGGAAATAAAAGAATAACTAAAAAAGCGTTGCTTCTAGCCAATTTTGAATTTGAATTTTCCTTAATACCATCCAAGATCCTGTCTTGAGAAGCAAGACAGGATCTGACACATGCCAGCTTCTACATACTGGACTACAGATGGTGACAGCAGTCCTCCTCCAGCTCTGGAGTACTGCAACATGATGTAAATCCTCTTTAACTAGAAACTGGAGCAGGTGGAGAAGTGGTTCATGTCATACTATGCCAAACTTATAAAGCCTGCAGAGGAGAACAAGGACCATCGTCACCAGCTGCAGCCTAAAGACGCTATAAGTGTTCATCCGCAGGATGAACTGCAGAGGCATCAGATTATATTGTTCTGTTATTTATCTGTCACAAAGTACTTGCCAAAACGTATTTGCAGAGGATATACCTATAATTCTATAAAATAATTCTTTTAGGAAGTGTGTGAGGCTCCTTTCAATTATAAACATACACACCCTCTTCCATGCCACAAACTCAATCTTAATCTGTAGGAAACTTAGCTGCCAAATCAAACCAGGCCTGAAACCTTTAAGATTACCACTTTAAGATTGGGAGCACCCTAGATGCGCAGATTTGGCTTGAAACACACACCACTGATGAACAAAATTCATGTTGAATTGGGACTTCACTGAAACTAAACACAGGTTTTAAAAAGATTCCATCGATCCATCCATTTTCTTCAGTAGCCTAAGCATAGAAGCCCATACCTCCCTCTCCCCAGCCACCTCCACCAGCTCATCCGGAGGCACCCCAAGGCTTTTGCGTCTGCCCCGGGGCTTCCTCCCGGTGGGACATGCCTGGAGCACCTCACCCAAGAGGCGCCCAGGAGGCATTCTAGTCAGATGCCTGAACCACCTCAACTGGCTCCGTTCCATGTGGCGGAGAAGTGGCTCTACTTTGAGCCCCTCCCAAATCGCTGCACTCTTCACCATATCTCTAAGGGAATGGCCAGCCACCCTTCTGAGGAAGCTCATTTCTGTCACTTGTATTCGCAATCTTGTTCTTTCCGTCACTACCCAAAGCTCATGACCATAGGTGACAGCAGGGACGTAGATCAAACAGTTAACCGAAAGCTTCGCTTTTATGCTCGGCTCCCTCTTCACCATGACAGACTGATGAAGCGTCCGCATCACTGCAGACGCAGCCCCGATCTTTTTGTCGATTTCCCATTCCCTTCTCCCGTCACTCACAAACAAGACCCCGAGATACTTAAACTCCTCCACCTGGGGCAGCAACTCGTCCCTGAGCCGGAGAGGGCACTCCACCCTTTTCAGGCTGAGGACCATGGCCTCAGATTTAAAGGTGCTGATTCTCATGCCAGCCGCTTCACACTTGGCTGTGAACCATTCCACTGCAAGCTGGAGGCCACCACCTGATGGAGCCAACAGGACTGCATCATCTGCAAAGAGCAGAGACGAGATTCTGAGGCCACCAAGGCGGAAGCCTTTCGCCACTTGGTTAAGCCTAGAAATTCTGTTCATAAAAATTCTAAACAGAATCAGTGACAAAGGGCAGCCCTGTCGAAGTCCAACACCCACAGGAAAGGAGTCCGACTTATTGCCGGCTAAAAAAAATAAAAAAAATAATACCACTAACATTCATGGAAATCAAAATAGTTAATTAATGAAAACACAGCACAGTCAAACACAACCCGCCTGTACCTGAAGTTTGTATGTTTCAGACTATGGCTCATTACCAGCTCAAAACCTGTTTGTGGTATCACACTTGGCTTATTATTGCTTGCAAAGTGAATATACATTTAATGAAAAATCCCTGATACTGTCGTTGGTTTGAAAACTAAACTGTTAGGTATTAAAATGTCTCACCACACGTACACAGCATTATTTAATGACATCCATCAGAGCAGACAGCACACAGTGCAGCTAACCACTATTTCCATTCTTGCTCTAGCAGGACTCCTACCTGCTGAGTGCTCTGTGGGCTTAGGAAGGCCGAGGCTTGCTGCTGCTGCTGCTTCATAAGGAGCTGCTGATGCTGAGATGCAGCCTGTGGCTGCATGTTGGTAGATGGAGCCTGTTGAGCAGGCTGGACAGCAGCTGTAGCTGGAGGGACACTGACACCAACGCCTGTAAGACAGGTGAATAAGATGAATGAGAAGATCATAAAACTATCCTTAATCGTTAATTACTGCACAGACTCTTTATGTGCCAATTCTTGCACGAACCAGTTGTCACACACATAAACCTTGTTGTACAAATGTGTGTGTGTGTGTGTGTGAGGCATGTATTTGCTTGTGGACACTGACACAAACAGTTGCAGACCCCATGGCTGAATATTTATCCTATTATACTTTTTTTTTTTAAACTGTGCTTGGACTCCATTGATAAGCTTTACAGTGAAGTTCTTGAGGAATCCATGGACAGCTACAGCATGCCCTTTTGAGTATATTAGTACATGTTATTAACAGGGTAACAGTCTTCATAAATCCAATTTTCTATCACATTGGTCTTAACCCTGACATATAGAGATAATCATAGTAGTAGCAGCTTCTTATACCTATGGCCTGGGGTGTTCCAGTAGCCACACTGGGCCTCTTGCGTGGAGTGAGTGCTGGTTGGATGGCAAGAATGCCTGATATAGGTTGGGGCTGAGCCTGTCCAGCTTTGGGCCGCTGTCGAGGTGCAATCGAGGTTTCCGTGGTAGGAACTGGATCAGTGAGCCTGATGGAAGGAAAAGAGAACTCTGCAGAGTAATGACAAAGTTTCTTAGAATAATAATAAACACACACATGCTTTGCTTGCCACTCACCTGGCTTTGGTTTGACTTTTTTTGGAAACAGCTTCACTGGCTTTGATGGGCTCAGGAAGTTTTGCAGGAATGGGCAAATTCTACAACAGTAAGAAATTTTTCAATTTATCAAAGACAATCAAGTCATTTCAAATACATTTTTGATTATCATTTTCCATAAATGGATCAGTATTTTCTGCTTTGTTATTATCAAGAGCTTAGTGACAAAATATACTAGACTATCATTAATACTGTGTCCTAGATTGCCGCTTCTCTGGAAAACAAAGCAGCAATTCAAACCACAGCATATGACATATAAAAGCTAGTAATAACAAAAAGAAAATTTAAATGTTGATCTGGTAACTGCAAGGCCTACATATATTCTCATCTACTACTCCTGCTGTTCCCCTTGTTATGCTGACTCACGTGCAGATTTGGGACGGGTATACTCTCGTCGAGCCAGTTTAAAGGCAAAGTAGGATACTTGGTAGATGTCTGGTCTCTTATCAGGGTCGGGTTCCAGCATGTATCCTGAGACATTAAAATGACTCAGAGTTACACACACGAATATTCCCATTTTAACTGAATCGAACCTATACACCACATTCAGAAAGCTCAACAGTGAGCTTGACCTAAGAAAAGGGAGTACTTACTAATGAGACAGTGCATTTCCTGTGAGTAGCGGGAATTGTCTGGGATAGTGAAACTGCCATCACAGATAGCTACTTGGCTCTCGCCAAATGGAAGGGTGAAGTAGCACAGCTTATAGAGAAGACAACCCAAGGCCTAAGCAGACAAGGAAATTAACAAGTATAGAAACATCAGCTCTGTATATGAATACTTGCTAATGCACACATCATTATGACAGTTACATAATCTTGTCAAATGTTAAAGTGAAACGAAAAGTTGGCCTCACCCAAATGTCTGCTTTTGTTGTGATGACCTTTCCCCCATAGAGGTTGACCATCTCTGGAGCACGGTATGACAGAGTAGTGTACCTGTAGTTGTAGTGGTGTATGAGAACAGACCAATGAGCTTCTGAGCTCTCGTCTGAGAAAGGACAGATGGTATGTCATGGGAAAAAAACAAAAAGAAAAAACCCCAAAACAACCCCCCCAAACTGACTTTTTGATTTCGTCCTCCACAACTGCCACCCCTTCTGTCTGAGGATTTTGGAAGCGGTCGATGGCACTTCCAAAGTCACAGAGCACATAGTGTCCCCTGTCGTGGAGAAGAATATTTTCCACCTACGTGTGAAAGAAAGATGAGACTTGAGAGAAGTGATGGTACAGTGTAACAAAAAACAACTTCCAAATTATTACTGTGACCGTTCATTAGCCAACCCTGTGCAGTGAGGAGTATGGGCATAGAGAAAATGAGATAGGCTTGCCTTAAGATCTCTATGGATGATTGGAGTCTTGCACTGATGGAGACGAGCGACCGCCTCGCATGTGTCACAAAAGATCTGTAAGACCTCGGCTTCAGTGAAGCCTGTCTGTAACCGCTGGTTCATCAGGTTTACCACCTGCCCACCTTTGAGAAACAATTTAATCAATTAAAAGTCATTTAAAAAATAAATAAATTAGTACTTCAAGCTTGGTGGTAATACCAAAGGCTCAAATATTAGTCAGCTTTGTTAACAACACATCTATCATAAATAATATAAACGTACATTTATCTTTATTCATGGACAATCCACATGACACTTCTCAAAGAGGTCAGCTTTTACACATGAGGGAAAAAAGTAAAGATGACATCCTTAATGTATTGCTCTAACATTATATTAGCACTGGTGTTTACAGCATAAAGAAATGAATACATTTTCTACACTCCATTTTAAAAACCCTAAAGATGCTTCCACCACTGCACAGGCACATTAACATTTTAACTTTCTTTAAATAACATTGCTGACTTCAACATAGAGTAAAACACAAGTTCTACTGAACACGACAGCTATCAGCTGAATATTTGCCTTTGAAAGAACAGGATGCTGTAACAGCCAAGGGTAATGGAGCTTCGAATTCAGAGACAGAAAGGAACGGGGAGAGAGTGGGCCGATTTACCTCGACAGAAGTCCATTAAGATCAAGACTTCCCACACATCACCAGCTCCGACTGCAGTTATGCTGGAGTCCAGGAAGCCGACTATGTTTTTGTTACCCACTAGGTCCTTCTGTGTAAACAAACACAGAGAGAGCAGCATTGATGGAAAAACAAAGATGCATTTTTCATATATAATGCAGTTCTAAGAAATTTAGATTGGTAGATCACAAAATACATCCATCTTTGTAACTTCTCAGCTTAATTTTAACTGCCAAATGTCTGGAAGCAATGATGATTAAAATCAACTGATAGCCATGCCACCAGGGAGTGGTTGCAGGAACTGGTTTGTTTCACTTATAGTTAGGAAACGGACATGCAAGTGAGCTCACACGACAACATTTTAAACAGAATTCCATGTGCTAAAACGGAACAAATTACAATCTTGAGAGCTCCTTTGTTATCACCAGGTTACACAGGACGAATAGTTTTTTTGAATAGTTTTCCACTTTTTTTTTTTTAATTTCAAGCATCAAGGGTGAATCATGTTTAGACCACAAACTTTAGAGGTGAATGTTAATTTAGCATTTTTTGTGTCAAGTTACATAACACTAGCTACATTTTTCTGTTGCTGAGGAGGCTAACATTAATGTAAAAAATACTGAATCTGCTCCAGCCAGCTTCTGGACAATCATACTCACCATAATCTGTATTTCAAGCTTGCAGATCTTCAAATCATGTTCGTTGTTAACGTACATTCTTTTTAGTGCACAACGTACGCCCTGATGAGTCCGCACCAAAAATACTATGGCAAAACCTCCTGCGAAGAAGAGAGAAAGAGAAGAAAAGGCAGAATGAACATATTGAAATTCAAAAGTAGAAAACGCCCAGCAAAGTTCCGTCTAATTCTGTCACACAAAATTATGGTAGTTTTATGGTAGTTTGATTGCATTTTTGCCACCATACATGATCACATGAAAATGGGGTTGCATCAGTACTAAAACGGGGTTAATTTTATTTATCAGTACAATGACCATCTGTCGTACTTAACATGATAATTTTTTTTCTGAAAAAAGTATCTTGAAACCAAAGCCCCCTCATCTTTGTTCTGACCCTGACAGATCAGACACCTGCTAATCATAACCTAGAACATAATGAGGAAATGTGATTCATCAAACATACGCATCTGTGTATTTTCTGTTATCATTCTGAAAGAAGGATGAAGTTTAAAGCACAGGTGTCAAAAAGGCACACAACAGGGTCCAATTCAACCCTGTCTGACACTGCTGGGTTAAGGTTAAAATCTCCTTGATGAGTTGGCTGGCTGGCACAGTGGTCACGAGAGCTTGAAGCAACACTGTGAGTAAGCAGTTGTGGCAAAAAGATGCAAGGAGACAAAACTGACAGCACAGGAAGTGAGAGAATTTATCATCCCACATTTAGTGAGTCATTTAGTCACAATGATGATGCTGACATCCACAGCAACTGTAAAACCACCAACAATCACACTGCACTAATGAATAAAGTAAAAACTGGGTCTCTTTCCGCAGATGTCCACAAAATATATCTGAATCAACACAGTGAGACAGAACTTTACACACACACTTTGTTATTACTGCTCTTCTGTTCATCGATTATCTTTCACAGTTTTTGATGTCATCCCGCTGGTATGGCTAGGCTAAGGTTAGTTTAATGTGATCGGGCTACTTGACGTCTACTATGAGCATTATTACAGCTGAACTGTTAAAGACATTTATAGAGTACAGCAACATTTTTAAGCATTTTTTTAACACGAGTGTTAAATCATGTGAGCTTCAGTCCTCCATCCTGTGTAGGTCAGCGTGGAATTGGGTCATCATGGATGATGGCACATTGTAATTTTACTGCTGTCATCAATTAAATGACTGGAAGTTTCACAATGAAGTGCTAAATTCTCCAACTGCTGCATCCACAAAAAAGGAACTGGCAGAGCACTTTGTTCAGTAATTAGTGTTATGACATAAGAAGCAATTGCTTGCATGAGATAAGAAGTTAATTAAGAGCTGAGGTCTGCACTGAAGCAGAATAAAGAGCAGAGGCTAGGCAGACACGTGTGAGCGGCCCATCAGCGTACAGGCAGCTGAGCCACTGCTGTCTTGCACAGTCTAATCTGAGATGCTTGTTAGAAATTAGGATTAGCTGCCTTCTTAAGCAATATTTAGCAGTGGTCTACTATCTCAGGAGACAGGGTGACCAAATAAGTACACATTAGCCACTGCCCCTTGACGTAAAGTGATTATAGCACTCTAGGGAATGCACACAAAAATACACCTTTAGGCACTGCAATGAAAAGCATCACCAATGGCTGTAGTGCTCAGTTACAGTCTGTCAGTGAAATAGAACTTAGAGAATAAGCTTCTAGGCTTTGGACTAAGACACAGCACATGTCCTCACAACTACGATGCTGTTTACAAACATGTAAGCATGGACTGTCTGGTCTGACTTAGGAAACTTTATTTCCCATTAGAAAACTTGATGAATATGGTTTACAAAAAGGGAATGGCTCACACATTAATGACAGCAGGAACTGGGGGCACTAATGATGACGGCAGTAACTCTATACATCAGTACAAAAAAACACCTCCTCCAGACAGCAAAGGGAGAAAGCTGTTTCTCAGAAAATCCAGAGATAATGGCCAATAATAAATCAGAGATTTGTTCAAGACCCAAAGCTTAAGAAAGAAAAAAAAAGTTCAAAGCATGCACCTCCATACCTTAAGCTATAAAAGCCAGCACAGTATGCACCATGCTTTAGTCAGCACATTGTAAAGTGTGTTGCCACAAAGTTCAACACTGACAACAAAGGGAGTTGGTGTAAGAGGGGAAAAAAATGATTAACTACATGAGGCAACCAGACAACAGCAACTGAAAGACTTCAATAACACCAGACTTCAATAAAAAGCATCTGAATAAACAGGTGTGTTCACAATAGGGGTACTCAAATTGCAAACAGCAGTTCTACTACCAGAGCGACACATAATGAAAAATCCAAACTTACATCTTGGGAAAGCTGTATAATTATGGTGATGCCATTTATTAGGCCTAGGAGTTACCACTCTGAATTATGGGTTTCTCAAGTTATCTGCATCAAGGCCAAAGTGTTTCCAGAACTGGTGGCAAAACTACAGTGCATTTGCACCCAAAGAAACAAGGAAATCCCTAACATCTCAATACAGGGTGGGTCTGAAGTTAGCTGTGAAACTCATTCATAAAGCCAGTGTGTGGCCAAACAGATGGTTTCCATCTATAGTACTGATAAATTAATCAGTCTTTTTTCATCTATTATTTAGTAACAGGCCCTCTTGGCTAAGAGAGCAGGGCAGACTCTCATTGCAAAGATAAATGACCATGGGAAAAGGTTTACTTCTTTCACAAGGCCCGTTTAACCTGTTCTGGTAAAGATGACCTTAAAAGGTATAATCAGTTCTCACCACAAAGTTAATGATTTGGATTAACAAATGAAAAAGCAAGATTATTTTCATGTGGGAAAAGTTGGTATGAAGTTATGTATGAGTTGCAGATTGCTGGAAGGTCGTACTTAATAACTTATGCAGTCTATAATTGTCACTCCCTCTGTAAATATCAATACAGGTGACTCAGCATGGCCTTGATCCAGCAAAAAAAAAAAAAAAATCCTGTTTTACCATGTTCCTCCCAGCCTTGAGGTGAAGTGTTCAAACGCAAAGCAAACCCTCTTCAAAGTTTGAAATTTCAGCCTGAGTTTTTCCTTTATCATAATTTACACAGAAAGGGCAGGTTTAGGCCATCTGGCAGCAAACTGGGATAAATAAAGCCGACAACCTGAGGTGTAACTGCTAAAGCCTTGCCAGTAACTAACCACTAACCAATGCCACTTCCACTCAGTAATGTATAAAACATGATAGCTTATTGTTATGCTGGTTACAGTACTCTAGCTGTGCAAAAAACAAAACAAAAACAGGCCCAAATCATCGAAATATTAAGCTTGACAAGACAGTGGAGCCATCACATTAAAAGTGGCTGTATAACAAGTGTGTAATCCACACAAGGGAACGCCACGTAGCTCACCTTCGGCGATTATTTCCTCCACGGTTACTTGATATCTTCCTATGCTGAAGACTCGTCCGATGAAGCTGCAACCACCGCCGGAACCAGCGCCTCCTCCACCGGATCCGGGACCAGGCCCGGAGCCCCCAAACTCCCGACGGGAATCAAAAAATTTCTTCATTTTGCCCTGATATTGTCCAAAGCGAGACCGAGTCCAAAGCGTATAAGTGTCGCAACAACGACTACAATTGGACAAAGTCAGTCCCGACTCCCTGAAGAGCTGATGTTAACGCTTCAGCAGCTGAATGAATGCTGCTAGCTGGCTTCAAGCTAAAAGCTAGATAAACTAGCCGGACTTCAAAATATCCCAAATACTGCTGCCCGATGCTCTTCAGCTAACTCATGGCTTGAGCAGCAGGCGGAGTCAAACACTGCTGAGAAGCCACTTTTCACTCTAAACCTAAATCAGTACTAGCTAAACTATGATCCGGACTATGAGTCCGAAAAACACCGTCAGCTCACCTAGCTAGCTATCTAGCTAGCTAAGCAGCCAGGTGCCAGCTGTCAGGCGACAGACTGGCAGCCAGGTAGGTCCCCGATATCCAGTCCAGGTCGTTACACATCTCGGTCGATATTTTTCCAACCGAAATGTTAGTCCACTTGCTGCCTTGTGCCGCTGTAACGTGGAGAAAATGACAGCTCTTTAGTGTCTGTGTTCGTGCTGCAGGCTGGAAGAAGGCTGGTCAATCAGGTTAACTTAATGACAGAGCTGACAGAGCTACAAGTACACGCTAATGGCAGGAGTCCTCTCCATCACCCTGATTCCTGCGGGACTGCTCCTCATGTGATTGGTCAAAGCAGCAATGACTTCCTGTTAGTCCAACCTGCAGGTCCGTGAGCTCTGGATCCGCACTCTAAAACCCCCTAAACTAAAACAAACTACCCGACTGACGTAGTGTGGTCGTTTATTCAGTTATTTTCTGAATAAATTGTTTATATTTATGTATTTAAATCTAGGTGTAAAAAACACAAAAAGTTTGTTTGTTTTTCCATCAGTCTAATTTATAAAACTTGCCATGTAAAACAAAATAACCAAGAAATGATTTTAGCTTTGGTCTTTGTCAGTTTGGGCAAATTTGTGAACAAAGACAAGGAAAAATTGATGCTTATGTTTATTTAGAAGGGGACCTCTCCGTATTTATTTTGTAATTTCTTTTTTCTGCCCTCCCCCCATATAATAATAATAATAATAATAATAATAATAATAATAATAATAATAATAATAATAATGATGATGATGATGATGATGATGTACTACCACAACTAGTAAAAAAAAAAAATAATAATAACAACAATAATCCATCCATCCATCCATTTGCTTCCACTTACCCAAGTCAGGATCACAGGGGCAAGAGGCAACATGTACCCTGTATATCATGCTCACAATCGCACCTATGGTCAATTTAGAATCAGCACTTAACCTAACCCCACTAATTGCATGTCTTTGGACTGTGGGAGGAAGCTGGATTATAACCCATATAGGCATGAAAAGAACATGCAAACTTTAGAAAACCCTTAAAAATTCTTGCTGTCAGGCAATAGTGATAATTATAATAATAATAATAACATCGAAATTAAACATGTTTAAATAACAAAAACTAAACTGAATCAAGCAAACCAATGCTTGTTTCAACACTAAAACAAATTGATAACAAAAGTAAAAATGGAAGAAAATATTTAATAATAGGTTGGCCAGTCAGAACATCTACAGTCATCTTCATTTGTTTTTGAAACACAGATCTTAAACAGGAGTTTTATAATTGGGATCCTTAATTTCAAAAAGTAATACAAAAAGCTCTGCATATTAAACAAAGGAGAAAACAAAGTAACAGCAGCAAACTTGCTGATCCTGGCTGACAATGGTGAAAAACTATAATGGTTATGTGTATGTTTACAGTAAATGCTACTGTCAGCTGTTGTATTTACTGCCAATTTGTTACCACAGCATCAGATTTAATTATGACAAATTATGACAGTCCACTACAGGAGGTGCAAAATGAAATGACACGTGGCTGTTTTTTGTATTTGTTTTGCCTCTCTTTGAGTTTATTGTCTTTCTTGAGGTTTGTTGACATTTTGAGTTTCGGCCAACTAATTTAAACCTTATGTCCTTCCTCTGTTCTTCTATCCCAGCTGTCATAGGACGAGAGGCAGGGTACACCCTGTACAGATCGCCAGCCTTTCACAGGGCTAACACAGATCGAGACAACCATTCATACTCACATTCACACCTATGAGGCAATTTAGAATCACCAATTAACCTAACCCCAGTAACTGCATATCTTTGGACTGTGGGCAGTGGCTGATCTAGGATTTTTCTGAGTAAGGGGCCATCACAGTATTCATAGAGGGGCCAAGTATTTGTACAACATCCTTGAAGACAATCCCCTGTTTTGGTAAGGTATATACATTTCACCTGCTCCATGAATCGCCACCTTATTGTGGTGAAGGGGTTTGTGTGTCCCAGTGATTCCAGGAGCTATGTTGTCTGGGGGCTTATCCCCCTGGTAGGGTCTCCCATGGCAAATTGGTCCTGGGTGAGGGTCCAGACAAAGAGTGTTTCAGAAGACCCCTATGTCTACAACGAGGGAACAGTTTACCCTGCCCGGGATATGGTTACCGTGGCCCCACCCTGGAGCCAGGCCTGGGGAAAGAGCTCGAGGGAGAGCGTCTGGTGGCCGTAGGAGTCGGGTGCAGTGTGTGTTGGGCGGTGGCCAAGGGCGGAGGCCCTGGTGGACTGATCAAGACTGGCTATTGGGACATGGAATGTCACTTCTCTGCTGGGGAAGGAGCCTGAGCTAGTGTGTGAGGTTGAGAGATACCAGTTAGATATAGTTGGACTCACCTCAACGCATGGCCTGGGCTCTGGAACCAGTCTCCTGGAGAGGGGCTGGACTCTGTTCCAGTCTGGAGTTGCCCTTGGTGAGAGGTGGCAAGCTGGGATGGGTATTCTTGTATCCCCCCGGCTTGCTGCCTATATGTCGGAGTTTTCACCAGTGGACGAGAGGGTTGTTTCCCTGCGCCTTCGGGCCGGGGAACGGGTCCTGACTGTTGTTTGCGCTTATGTGCCGAATGACAGTCTGGAGTACCCACCCTTTTTGGAGTTGCCAGGCGGGGTGCTCGAAGGTGCTCTGCTTGGTGACTCCATCGTCTTGCTGGGAGACTTCAACGCTCATGTGGGCAATGACAGTAAGACCTGGAGGGGCGTGACTGGGAGGAATGTCCTGCCCAATCTGAAACCAAATGGTATCTTGTTATTGGACTTATGTGCAAACCACAGTAGCTGAAGCAAAAACTCGGGTGTGGGAGGAGTTTGGTGAGGCTATGGAAAAAGACTTTCGGACCGCATCGAAGCGATTCTGGCAAACCGTCAGGCGACTCAGGAGGGGAAAGCAGTGCTCCACTCACACGGTTTATAGTGCACCTCTAAGTCCGAGGCCATGGTCCTCAGCCAGAAAAGGGTGGAGTGCCCACTCCGGCTCAGGGACGAGTTCCTGCCCCAAGTGGAGAAGTTCAAGTATCTCGGGGTCTTGTTCACGAGTGATGGGAGAAGAGAGCGCGAGATCGACAGAAAGATCGGGGCTGCTTCTGCAGTGATGCGGATGCTGTACCAGTCTGTCATGGTGAAGAGGGAGCTTAGTGTAAAAGCAAAGCTGTTGATTTACCGGTCAATCTACGTCCCTACCCTCACCTATGGTCACGAGCTTTGGGTAGAGACCTAAAGAATAAGATCGCGAATACAAGCGGCAGAAATGAGCTTCCTCTGAAGGGTGGCTGGCCTCTCCCTTAGAGATATGGTGAGGAGTGCAGCCATCGAGGAGTGGCTCAGAGTAGAACTGCTTCTCCTCCACATCGAGAGGAGCCAGTTGAGGTGGCTCGGACATCTGATTAGGATGCTTCCTGGCTGCCTCTTAGGTGAGGTGTTCTGGGCATGTCCCACCGGGAGGAAGCCCCGTGGTAGACCCAGGACACACTGGGGAGATTATATCTCTCGGCTGGCCTGGGAGCGCCTTGGGGTCCCTCCGGATGAGCTGGTGGAAGTGGCTGGGGAGAGGGAAGCCTGGGCTTCTCCTGCCCCTGCGACCCAGCCCCGAATAAGCGAAAGAGAATGGATGGATATACATTTCACCAGTCACACCATATTCAAACACTTAATTAAAAAAAGCTTACACAGTAAAATCTCCTTACCGATTTTACATGCATTTTTACTGTACATATAGATAAAATACACTCAAACACACACAGCATGTGAGAAAATCTTGCATTTTATTCATTTTTTAAAAGCTTTATTTTTTCACAAATACTGTCAGTTCAAAACATCTCTCTCTCACAAACATATACTAAGTAGTCACCCACATGGCTGCACTGTACATTTTGCTCCTCTAAAACAGCATTATTCTACGGTTTTTATGACCCGTCTCTCAAATTCAGTCATGTCTAATGCTTTTACTTCTTCTTTTCTTCTTCTTCTTCTTCTTCTTCTTCTTCTTCTTCTTCTGTAAGCTTTATTCATTCTGTAGTCTGGCTATTCCTATTTGGCTCATTAGCATTAAAAAAAAAGTTAAACATATTAATATCATAATTTGCAGTCTTGTATCAGCAATAAAGAAATGACCAGTTTTAATATTTTTCTCACACAAAATTGTCATCAGAACTTCAAATGGTGAGATTTAATTTCTTTTTATTTATATCTTCAGTTTTAAAGGTTGATATGAACGCTTGGCTGACTGCGTGCTCATGTGATTGTGGGAATTCTTCCTGCAGAGGTCGCTATTTCATCACAAAATAAATACGAACATGCAGACTTTTTTTTTCTTCTTTCACCTATTCAAGGGACCATATTACATTTATCCCTCACCTTGATGGAACATTTGTCTTTGTATATGTGTGTGAACTTTCATGAAAAGCTAAATTAGGTTTTGTTTTTGGAGCAAAACGTCTAAACAAGAGCCACTTTTCTTATTTATAACCAAATTCCTGAAAATTGGCTGTACTCAAAGTGTTTGCAGCATAGATTCAAAATAACTTGTTTACAGAATATAGAGCATTCATTTGAGTAAAGCTATTACCTTGGAATAAATGTGGCTACACATTTAAACATGTGGTGACCATTTTGCTAAAATAATTGAACCATTAAGCTATTTCAGCTGCAGAGTTGTTAGTGCTCCAGTGATAAATGACAAAGCTCTGATGCATTCTTTCCTCTGTGATCATGTACAATATGTTGAATCTCAGCTGACCGAATAGCTAAAGGTAAACAGACTTTGTTCTCATTTCGTGTGGTCCCCTGAGAACCAAAACATCCTTACAATTTGGCGTCTGGACTCAGATAATGTGAAAAGGAGAGGTCAAAAAAGCAAACATAGCATATGCATACCAACTAGTATTAGAACAGAGCTGAATGGTGGCTGTGACCTGAGCAGAGCTGCAGTTACATCATTATAGGAGCTGTATCTGCCATGCTGGCAGAAAAAAAAAGGCAAAGCTTATGCCAGCTGTACATTTTTTTTCTCAATGCATGAAATTGTCAAAACAAAATACCAGTGTTGAATTCTGGGAGATCAAAGGAGTATGAACCTCTTATTAATATTTTGATTTCCCCAGATCACCTTTTTCCTAGAGTCATTTTAAAATAAGCAGAATGGAAGTGAGGATTAATTTTACGCTTTTAACCCTGCCTTATCTCACTGCTTTCCCAGTAGTCCTCTCTGATGAAATTTATTAAAAGATCAATCCCAGCATATTACTTTTTTTTTTGGGTTGAAATTGCCTGCTACACACACACACACACACACACACACACACACACACACACACACACACACACACACACACACACACACACACACACACACGGGTGCACTAATGACCATACTAATGACACGGCCTGACCTTTATCTTTCCTTGACTCCAGATGGCTGCTCTCAACAAGATGGCCTTTTTCACTTCCAAGTGACTTTTCATTACCTTTGCATTGGTGTTATTGTAATATCATACAGCAACTGTTCACTCTGTATGAATTTTTGACTGGTAACTTTAGTAAATATCAGCAACTCAGGAAATACATAAATAATAATAAAAAAAACAACTCTAGTCTCAATTTATGAACTTATGCTTTATAAATTACCTATGATATGTCCATACTTATTGCAGACAATCAAAGACACTCCAAACAGCATCCAAGTTTTGATTAGATATTCCATCAAACTTGATAAAAAAAAGAGTAATGTACAAGTCCCTGTGTATATTTAATCCCATTCAAAACAGCTGGATTCCACTTGCTGATACTATATGGTAATTTATTTCTGAAAAACAAATCTCACATGACTGCTAGGAGAAGTGCTGTCAGATTCCTTCCTATCTGCTGGCTTGTTTTGGCAGTCACAGCTGTTTTAAAGTAGCTGATTATTAGACTTTTGGAGCGAGTGAGCCGTACCCACATGCGAGGGCTGGAGTGCCCTCTTTCACTCGAGCAGCAGACACAATGAACATCTGGATCTCATCCCCCTGTAAGGGAAAGCCAATCATCACATACCTGAGCAATCACTCTTGACTCTTTTTTGGGTTCGGCAATGGTGAGCTTGGAGCCTTAATTATTGCCTCCATTTGTCAGTAGCATAAAGCTTTCCATAGGTGTGGTCCAAAGTCTGACATTATATCGAGATCCTGGACTCTGGAAGCCAAGCAGGTACATTTTGAAAGAAATTTGGCTCTCTTTAAAAATTCTGACACTATGCAGTTGAGTATCAAATGGAAAATTTTTAGGGGAATACGCTGATCACTTCCTCTCTACTGTAGCTTGGTCCAGGTCATGGTTAATATCATAGCACATTGCTTTTTAAAAAAACCCAAAACACAGTCCCCACACTCTCTGCTTCGTCCTCTAATCTTCACCAGAGCTGCACATTTTTCTTTAAATCCTCACTGGTAGTGCAGGCACAGGATGGAGAACTATTTATTTCTGTGTGTGTCTCTGCGTGTGTGTGTACAACTTTTCCTTCACTTGATTTGCCACCGATTTTCACCTGTACTGCACTGAATTCTTTTAAGAAAAGAGAAACACAGAAAATAATAGTGCAGAAAATTGAGGACAGATTTCCTTTTCAGATTTTAAGTTTGGCCGCGATGTGTATAAACTTCCTGTAACGCCTCATCGCCAGCCAAGACAAGCTAATTTCATTTTCATTCCCCTTGAAGTGCTAATTCAATAGAAAGCATATTTTAAAACCTCAAAGGATAGAGACATCTTTTCAGCTGTCAGTACCAAAATATATAAGTGCAGGATAAAAAAAAAAAACCCACTACATTGGTTGCATTCAGAATCTGAATAAGGTGCTATGCAAAAACTGCAGCTGAATCTTGGCATTAGGCATACAGCTTCTGCTGAGTAAACTGAGGGAAGGAGGGTATTTTGATTTACTGTGAAGGAAAGAATAATGCTCTGTATATATTGTCAATTCACAGTATTCACAGCCAAGTCTGTGAAAGTGGCTTTAGTATTTTTAAAATCCTGGCTACAGCCCTGCTTGACACACGGCAGTCAACAGGCAGAAAAACACTGTTAACACCAACACAGGCAAATAATCACTCATATCCAAACATCCACATGACACACATGGATATAGATTCAGAGGGCCAGGCAATGCACACACTTTGTTGTGAGGAAAACAGCACTTACCCCTGAACCACTGTGATGATGGCTGTGCTCTCTGGAATTAGTTTGTGTATCACCTGCTCAATCGCAAAATATTGAATGCACGTATAATGTCTGGGGCACTGGGACGTGCTTCTTCTCACCGGACGCGATGACAGGCAGCTATTCTGTCATCCTCACACCATGCAGTAGCAGCAGCTTTTGGATTAGTCTTCTGTTTGCAAAGGCAGCAGGTGTGCTGACAGAGAGTGGATCGTGCTGACGGCCGTGGCGACAAACAGCCAATCTACCTGGAACAGTCGCGCTATCTGATGGAACTTGTGGCAGCTGCTGCACAAAGAATGAAAAAAATAAATAAAAATAAAATCACATCTCTGACCCTTGGATGGAGTCTGGATGAGGATTATGTGTCTGTGTTTGTGTTAGGCTTGAATTGGGATGCTGACTTATTTCTCTGCTCTTAATATAGACAACCTTTGGTAATGCTTTGCAACATTTTGAGTGATTATCTTGCAAGTCATGTGCGTGTGAAAAAGTTTTGCACCATTAAATGGCTCGGGGTCTCCTCTCCTCATTAGCATCTCTTATCGGCCCACCCAGCCAACAGCAATCAGTACAGATCAGTTCAGGCAGGAAGAGTCAGGGATGAAAGGAAGAGGCCACGGGTAAACTTCCTGTGGAATGCAGACTTTTCTGCAAAGGCAAAGGGTGGAGTGCTTCTTATAGACAGGAGAGGGGAGCATTAACCCTTTTATTTAAAAAAAAAAATCATTTGTGGTCACAGAACACTAAGCAAGAATACTGCCCTGTGTTAGTAAACAGAGACAGTCATTTCCAAAGATAAGGCTTTTTTCAGGACTGAGGAAATGATCGTGGTATGTCAAAGCCTTGAGTGAATCAGATAGCATTTAACTCATTTGTAGCAGTCACGAGCTGGCTGTCGGGCCAGATGATTTATTTCAAATGACGTATTTCATCAGTTATTTAAAAAAGTCTGCAGGGTTAGAGCAGCAGATCTGTGCAATCTATAGCTCAAGCTAACCTTTAAATTGCAACTTTTCCACAGATGCCCACATTAAGATGGCGTTATAAGTGGGAGCATGCAATTAATTTTGTGATACTTATGGAAGTTTCAGAGGAGGCGTCTTGTTTTCTTGCTTCATTTTGTTTTTTGTCTTTAGATTTAGTGACTGTCCAGTTATTCCTGGCATGTGACCTAACCAGAGGCAGTGACAAGTTAAACATCCAAAAATGTATATGCTGAAAAAGAATAGTCTTTAATAAGACAAGTCGGTGGCTGAAATCTGTTAATATAAATAAAAAAAATAAAATAAAATAAAGAAAAAAACAGAAAAAGTTTACATTACTGATTGAAGCTGAAAAAAACCTGTGCATGTTGTCATGTACTGCTGCGGTTGGCAGGAGCGAGGACCTCAAAGCAGACACCAGAGACACGGGAGTAACTCAAAACACAGCTTTAATGCTGGAGACTGGGTTGCAAAAATACACAACGGAAGCAACCTTAAACAGACTGACGGATGGGCTGAAAAACTGAAGACCGCAGGACGAGCACCAATGACACTGACGCGACAAAGACTGACTGGAACACAGACAATATAAACACACTAGGTAATGAAGGGATGAGGAACACCTGGGAGGAAGACGCAGGAAAAAAAAACTAAACACTGCACTAGAAACCAGACACTACCAAAATCAAACAGGAACTAGATGTAAGAACAAATACCAAATACAAACTGGAAAACATAACAGGAGCTTACTAAAAACAGAAACCAAAAGAACTAAACACAAATACTGAGCACATGGCCCAGGACCATGACACATGTATATTTTTATTTTCTTTTTAACAGCTGTTTCTCTGCTTAAAATAAAAGCATATTCCTAGTGTTAGACAGTTTATTTATGTATATATATAAATTTTAATTGTGGTTTTCATTGTCTGATCATTGGGGATTACTGAGCAAAACATGTAAAAACTGCTGACCATCTCAGTGATAACAGATTCAGAGTATATAGGGATGACCCTGAGATCAGTGTCCACATGGGAAAGCTGTCATAACAAAGTCACTTCAATCTAATCTGAGGCAACTTTCTCATATATTAATGTGTGTGTGTCTGTGTGTTTGTTAATGTGCTCTGTATCCCAGAAGAATTCTTTAAAAAAAGGTCTAAAACTCCTCCCTGCTTAATATCCAACAGCAGTCTTCTTTTTAATTATTTTTTTTATTTGTTTTTATTTTTCAGGTGTAAAATTAGGTATTAAGTGGAAATGCTATTTTTTGCTTGTTATTCTTTCACATCATCCTTTACAATGACTTTGTCCCAGTCCCTGTTTTATGCGCTGCATTCAAGCATTGCATGTATTTGTCATGTAAATCTCTCAGTGTTCGTTGAGTACTCATGATTTTGTCTTACTTCCTCATAATTATTATTATTATTTTTCACTGGCCTAGGGAACAAAAATAGCACTTTCATTATTTCTTTATCGGTATTTGAAATGTTCCTGACTGAATTTTCTTGGTTTTGTCACGAAAATATGCGAGCACAGACTATCAGCTTAGGTGAACTCCAGTCCTTGTTAATGTGCAAGTGTTGCTATAAATTTCATGTGATGACCAAAGAACGAACCATGAACATTAGCAGCGCTCCTTATAACAGAAACCTTTGGCAGCATAGAGCTCAGATGTGGTTATACTTCATGTGGAAAGTTCACACCGGATTTAGACGCCACTTTTTGTAGTAGAAAAAAAGCTGCTTGTTCCCTGGAGTGAGCGAAACCGATATCCTTTCCACTTTCAACCTAACTCTGGCACAGCAGGCTGCATTCGTCAAATGTACAACAAACCTCTCGTGGTTTGTATTTTCACACTAATGAGAGGTCGGCAGAGTCCTCATGCCTGACCTCAGGCCCTCATGGGGACACTGAGCAGCACTAAAAGCAGCAAAATGGATATGAAAGCACTAATATGTGTGACAGTGGCAGCTTGGTTTGTATCATTTTCTGATACTTCAAGCAGTGGATAAAAATACTGTTACATTTCTAAGTTACAAGGATAAGAAGAACATGAATTTTTGCTGACTTACGACTGTACACAATGCTTTTATGGTGAGATTTATCAAATGACAAGGCTGACATATTGTAAAGTAGAGATTATAAAACCGATCAAAAGGAAATTTCTATTTGAAAAAAGAAAAAACACAAAATCCAGAACCCTTTAGCTCTGCTTTCTTGTCCTTGCACAAACCCACTCATTTACTGAATCAGATTCAGTACAAGATCATCTGATAAGCTAAATGGAAAAGTGTCCTAAACAGCTCATGAGAACATGAGAGCTGCTTAAGTGGATTTCTAGTTATGTTATGAAAGCACTGAGTGATTAAAGAGGCATTACTTTTCTTTTTAATATTCCACCCTTAAAGCCTCAGTTTACTACTCAGTCTATCTGTAACTGCTGAATTTCTAATACATGAAATTCATCCCATTTTTGAGTCTGTTCTTCAGTGCAGAAGGCAGGTTATGCTTTTTTCTGTCATATGTGCTTTATTCATGCATTTTTCATTGTCCTTCATATAAAGTTTGCTGCTGCCTCCACAGAATGAAGGGGACAGAATTCAGTCATTTACAAAAGTAGTGAAAAAAACCCCAATCCAATGGAGATGAATCACCCACAGAAGCATGACTACCATAAAAACACAGGTGCTATCTCTCTGCTGTGAGCTTAGAAGGCACTGGCAAGTTTGTTGCCTCCGAGCTAATAGGCTACAATAGCCCACTTTTTCTAAACGAGTACTGACGTGGACCTTCATGTATAATTACTTCATACAAATATAGTTCTCGTTGTCCTTCAACACATTAGAGTTTGTAGGCATCAACTGTAACAGCCATGCACTCCTCTATAAGCAATTATCGCACTTCAGTGCAAAACAAATTAATAGCTGACTGCTGACCATTTTTATTTTTTTCTTTAACATTTGCTCATAACCCACCTACAGTAATGCAAAGCAATAATTATACTGTCTAATTAGCAACCCCGTGCAATATCGGAGGAATTAAATAAATCGGAATTAAATAAATAGCTGAAACCCGTCAGCGATCGGTGTGCAATGGATTTGACATTTACTCGCAGAAAATATAAATTACTTGTATGCGACATTAAAGTTTCACAAGCAACCAGACTCTGTGTTCACTAACCATCATTAGCAAAATAAATGTTAATTATTATCACAAGGCAATTCAGGAGAACACGCAGTAAATCTTGGGATAGTAAAGCCACAAGAACACAGTGTATAAATCTGCTAATTTTACTTCAGATTTCTTCTCTTCTGGTAAATGTTAGTAATTTGTACCCAAATTGATACTGTCCAGTAAAAACTCCTGGTAAGACAACACACACATTACTGTAACCCCTAACAGTTGAAATAATAATAATAAAAAAAAAATAAAGCATTTGGATTAGTATTGCTGAATTTCACTGCACTGACCACATAGATAGCTTGTTAATGTTAAAGACTATATTCCTAAATGCCATCTGGGCCAACCATTTTATCCCATTAATCTAAAGACATTTTCCTCATTCGTTCCATATTTGTTTAAGTGATCAAAATACATGTGTAAAAGTTTCTCATCTTTAAAGAGTAATAGAGTCATGAACTGGGTTTAAGTCATCCGTCCCACTGGACCCTCTTAGCATATGTGCAGATCATAGTTCTCTTAAAAAGGAGGCTCAGTCAAAGCCTACTTCATGCCTGGATGAAGGAAAAGGTTGACAAACATAAGACAAATGACCAGTCACTGTAAAATGAGACGGATGGTGTGAAATGAAGCAGGTATTGAGCTGGTTGTCATACGCATCAGCAATGTTTCCTGAGCCTGCCATCTCATCTCTGGCCTCCAAAATAACACACAGTTTTCTGGCAGGCAAAGCCCTCCAGATTGAAATAACAACTGAGAGGGAGTAGGATGATAATGCTTTCTCCTGCTTAAAGTCTGATTTTAGAAACCCTGTCAATGCTCCTGCACACACACACACACACACACATGCATATATATATATATATATATATATATATATATATATATATATATATATATATATATATATATATATATATATATATATATATATATATATATATATATATATATATATAAAAAAAAACACTAGGAATAAGCAAACAAAAAAAACAACAAAAAACCCCCCATACCACTACTACTATTAAACTGAATACATTTATAATTAGACTTTTACTCACCAGCTTCATTAGGGCAATTTTAGAAAAGCTCTTGTTGCTTATCCAGCTGGACTCTGTTCCAGCTCTGCAATTCCAGACATCAAAAATTAGTGAAAGTTGGAATGTAAAGTATTTTCATAACCAACAAGAGTGTTGGGCCATAACTATTAAAACAGGTTCCATAGTTATGCTGAATTAATTAATTATTACAGCTGTTACTTTTGCAAAATTGACAAAAAATATGAAAAAACTGTTGCAATGATATAGTATGTCATATGTCAGTGAGATGATGATGTATAATGTTATTCAACACTGGCACTGTCAGTGCTGTTTAGATTACAGCAGTGAGATCCTGAGTTCGGTTTTCCTGTGTTGACTTCTCAGAGTTACCTTGTTTCTTCATACTGTAGAAAGAATATGAGAACGGACCAATGAAGTTTTCCTCCTGATTAGTCACTTCAAGAATAATTCTGGTTTTCTGGGTGCCACTTTAGCTCATGGGGTGTTCGTCTCACTCTCTCTCACTGCTTTCCTCTCCACTACTATCCTATCTAATAGAGGCAAAAAGCCCAGAAGAATAATTCTGGGGCTTCACAATATACGGTGGTGTAGCATGGTGGATCAAAATCTGACTTTTCTGTGGACCACTGGATGAAAAACAGCCCCAAACATGACAGAGACTCCACCATGTTTCACAGATGGAGACACTCACTGTTGTACCTCTATCCTGACCTCCATACACATTGATTCCAAATTCAACCAAAATTGTTAAATTTGGATTTATCCCTCCACAAGACCTGCTGCCACTGATTTTCAGTCTACTGTAGCTGCTTTTTATGGGTGGAATCAACAGGAACTTTCCCATTGTACTTTGTAGATATTATTTAGATATCTTTTAAGTCATTTATCTCAATAATATTAGTGACATTACACTTAAATTGAACACATTACTAAAAGGAGGTCCATGTATATACTGTCACTAGCATGCTTGTATCAGTAAAGGGAGGGAGGAAGTCACAATCAGTGGAGGATTATTTATAAACAGTACACTTTTTTTTTTTTACTACGAATATGACCACATCTATGAGGTCACAAATCAAGCATACGTACATACAATACTGTCTGAACTGTAATATCATTATATGACATCATACATTTGTCAAGCTATAGGGATGATGAGTGAGAGTAGGGCCCAAAAATGGGACCACCCCTCATCCAAACAACCTCAAGCTCAATACTGAACTCGGTTTCCCATGAGTACAACTGCCAAGTTTGATGTGAATAAGATTAACAGTTCCCAAGATAGGGGTGGGGAACAGACAGAGAAAGACAGACAGAGATTCCCTGATTTAATGGTGAAATAAACATCCATCCAGCTTGGCCCTTCATTACTTGGTAAAGCGACTGCAGTCATTTTAGAGTAATTTTTGTGTCTTCAACTGAAGTGGTTTAGATTATCTCCCAAAACTGTCTAACAAATTGACAATGTTTTTTTCTCCCCCAATTAAACTCACCCCATTCTCAGATCTCAGCAGTCGCTTTGCTAACACGACTGATAGAATGCCGGCCAACACAACCAAACAGGACCAATGTTGTAATAAACTGCAATTATACTTTCAGTCTCATCGGTGAGAGACAAGTGCCCATTAGCAAAGTTGTCATAATATCTTGCAAGTGTCAGGGTTGATTAAATGCTGCTGATTTCACTAAAGACGGCACAGCGAGGCGATGACCTGTGGTATTTACTGAGGTTATATATCCAGAATAATCACTTAACAAACAGAGGTAATTGACTGTGTTCAAATAACAATAACTTGGCACATGTTATTGTGGGTATTGTGGGAACCCGATTACCTCAACCCTTGGCTCTGCTGTGTGAACCTGAGTCTCTGGAAGTTAGTGTTTGTCTCCATGTTTTAAAACCATTTTCATCAGCAGGACAGATAAGATTGATCCAGAGGAAATATGGAAGAATACTCTCTGGCTTTTGATGAAAGGATTCTGGAAACTGAAAGTATTTTGTTTCTCTCAGCTGACCCAGTTCAATAAATCATTGACTCCAGCTATTAACTACTGTATGAAGGAGGGATGTGTTTGTCTCCTTTAGAAGTCAACAGACGTTGTCAAAGTAAACCACAGAGAAGCAATTTTCTTGTGTTTTTCCTGGGCTGTGGTGGATTATAAATCACAGTGCCAGAGGGCCGGGTAAAGTGGTGACAATTTGAAGTAACCTCTGTTCCAATAGATCATTGGTAGTAGCCAGCATCGGGCTGGGAAAGGATTAATGAAGTATGAGATTGGGCTTGGTGCCCTGCACGAAGTAGAGTTGCCACAAAAGTGGAAGTGAAAGAAAGTTCACTTCACCTCATAGATACAAGTCATCTATCCCACTGTATGTGCTGGCCTCCAACCTAAGGGAGAAAAAGAACATCACCACATCATTAATGTTATTTGCCGGGATAAAACCAAAAATGAGCAGCCTTCAGTTGCTGACAGCATTACTTCTTCCAAAGCTTCTCTGCTCTGACAACAGCTCCTAGGTCAGTTCAATATCGTCAAAACACAGTTTACAAATCTAATCAGGAACATCTAATGTGTCCTGTAATCATTCCAATTATCATGACAGAGGAGACTAGGAGTGAGCTGCTCTGTGGCCGTGTGCCAATATGTCACTGTCGATATCATCGCAGCCATTAACGTGATGCAATCCCAAGGAGCTATCAGCTTCTCTCCAGAGATGTGATCATACTTGAATAACCTACCATTACAGACCCAAAGGTGTAATGCACACTGTCTAAGGTATAATTTGTTACATCCACATATGTGATACACACCTTTAACGGCACTGTCTGTATCGCTTCAGTATGAATGTGATTTTCAGATAGATAGATAGATAGATAGATAGATAGATAGATAGATAGATAGATAGATAGATAGATAGATAGATAGATAGATAGATAGATAGATAGATAGATAGATAGATAGATAGATAGATAGATAGATAGATTATGTTGCCAGTATTCACTCACCCATCCAAATCACTGAATTCAGGTGTTCCAGTAACTTCCATGGACTACTTCTGCAAACATCTGTAAAAGAATGGACGCTCTCAAGAGCTCAGTGAATTCCAGCATGGTACCGTGATAGGATGCCACCTGTGTAACAAGTCCAGTCATAAAATTTCCTCGCTACTAAATATTCCACAGTTAACTGTGAGTGATACTATATCAAAGTGGAAGCGATTGGGAATTACAGCAACTTAGCCAAGAAGTGGTAGACCCTGTAAAATGACTGAGTGGGGTCAACGGAGGTCGCCAGCTTTCTGCAGAGTCAATCGCTACAGACCTCCAAACTTCATGTGGGCTTCAGATTAGCTCAAGATCAGTGCATAGAGAGCTTCATGGAATGGGCTTCCATGACCGAACATCTGCATCCAAACCTTACATCACCAAGCAAAATGCAATGTGTTGGATGCAGTGGTGTAAAGCACACCGCCACTGGACTCTGGAGCAACCAGGCGTGTTCTCTGGAGTGACAAATCACACTTCTCCATCTGGCAATCCAATGGATGAGTCTGGTTTTGGCACTTGCCAGGAGAATGGTACTTGTCTGACTGCATTGTGCTGGCCTGCACAGAGTCCTGACCTCAACCCGATAGAGCACCTTTGGGATGAATTAGAGTGGAGGCTGTGAACCAGGCCTTCTTGTCCAGCATCAGTGCCTGACCTCACAAATGTGCTTCTGGAAGAATGGGAAAAAAATTCCCATAAATACACTCCTAAACATTGTGGAAAGCCTTCCCAGAATAGATGAAGCTGTTATAGCTGCAAAAGGTGGGCTGACAGCATATCAAACCCTATGGATTAAGAATGAGATGTCACTCAAGTTCATATATGTGTGAAGGCAGACAAACAAATACTTTTGGCAACATAGTGTAGATAGACAGCAGTTGAAACCCAGTAAACCGTCAGATGGAAGCATTTGACTTAGCTGTAGTTTTAATCACAAACACAGCGGTCTTCAAATGTGTGTTATGTTTTAAAAGTCATAACTGATCCCGGGAAAGTGAAACTCTGATTATCTATGACAACATAGCTGCTTTCAGAGCTACACTTGTGCAAGACTGTCATTAGTTCTCATAATATGACACAGGCTGAAAGTACTTTTTTTAGTGTTTGTCTTTCTTCAGCAAATTTCTTTCAAATTAGGTAAGAGTATCATGATGTAATGCATTCCTAGTAAGAACAGTAATATTTCTACACATTTGCAATACAAAATATGAGTAAATATATTTGTTTCAAGTTGCAATTTAAATATACAGTAATCAGATTACAATCACACTCTATAATCTATTGATTACTTAAAGTAAGTTATTTATTCAAAGTGTGTGTATATTTTCTTTTGAAATTTGAAATGCTACATTATTTTCCCATAAGTCCCAGTTTGAAATAAAGCTTATCTGCACAACAGAAGGCTGTGCGTGTGCATGCATGTTGACTACCTTTTCACACCTGACACAAGATGAGGGAATTCTGACATACAGCCTGGGCAGGAAAACATTTCTGTCTTAGGAATGTATTACATAACATAACACATTCCTAAGAGGCAAAAAGTATGAATGCTGGTAATGGTGTAGGGCCACTTATGTTGTATGTAGATTATACTGTAGGCTCTACAAAGATTTACTGCATAAGTCTAAATCAGCCATAACAGTTGATAAAAATGATTTTCAATCTCTTTCTGAAAGATCACTTAAGTAAAAACCTTCAACTTTTTTATGACCTGACATAAGCTACAGTGAGCATAAATTAGTACCAAATCTAACAAGTCAGATTAAAAGAAGCATTATTTATTGTGATATATAGTTAAGTCTATAATTTGTTGGACAAAGACATAATTTTTGTAGCTTGGCCTCTTACACCACCACAGTAGATTTTAAACAAGTCAGCCGAAATGTAACGGAAATGCAGACTTTAAGCTTTAATTCAAGGGGTTTGACAACAATTTTGCATTAGTAGTTTAGGAATCACGGTGTTTTAAAGATCTAACCATTGTACCAAATTGTCTGTACACCTCTCTGGTCACTTCGTCTGTTACAGTAGCATTGCCAGCATAGCAGCTAGCTTACAAAATGCTGTTTATACTCTTTTCTCTGGTGTGTACAGTTGCTCGGAGGATCTCCTAACCCACTCAGGCAAAAGATAAAAAAGTCTGGTGAATAAAACCAGGAGTGGAAACCAGACAATTAACTTGAATCTCTGTGACAAACACTCGGTGTGACTTACTGTACGGGCTGCTTTACTACTTTTTCTGTTACAATAAGAATGTAGGACAATGTTGAAGTAATTCAAAGTACCAAATGTAAGTCAAATGTTGCATTTAATGCCATGCATTCTGCATTCTGTAGTAAGACATATTTTAAAAGTAGCCCTTCTAACAATCTTCCTATTAATAACAACATTGTATCCAACAGTATCAGTAACAAAATATTTTTTTTACTATTACTTATGTTTTTGAATTTATGTTGCTCGTCAACATATTACTGGATGAGGTTTAAAGGCAAGCTCGGTAGCTGTAATGCTTTCTTCCACAAATACCAATTTCCACAGTTATTTAAAGATATATTTCCACTGCAGATGTTTTGACTTCTATGGAAATCTGTTGGTGTCATTGCAGTTTTTTTTCTTCATTGCTTTGTCACATGTCTCGCAATATTTTCATAAGTTCTCACCCTAAATTCATGTGTCAAAATTAATTACGTTTTAAAACAAATCATTGCCACCAAAAAGTTCCTTTGTGTAAACGCAGCTGGTCAAACTGTTTAGATATTTTGTCAGAATGATAGTGGAGATTGGTATTGTGTTCCTCATCTAAAAATCTTTTTTTTTTTTTCACAGACACTGAATGTCTGCTTTACCAGACTATTATTTCTGTGAGAACTGACTGCCATTGTGTATCAAAGTGAATATTCTTCATATGCTGGTTTTAACAGCACAATGTCTTATATTCTACTTTGAACATTATGTGAGGAGAAAATATTTTTCCTCTAATAAAGACAATACAGTAATCTACAAATGCAGTAACAGAAAAAAAAGCCTTTAATTTCACAGAGCACACAACAGAACAAAAGATGCAGACATTGTGTGCTTCAATACTGGAAGTCACTGGACAACATGTCGCTGCTGTCCCTGTGACCACATATTCTCATCGATCTCAACCTAATGCTTTCATCTGCAACGTAATAGGGATAAACTGCTGCTACACTGCAACCCTCGTCAGCACTGTATTGTGTTGTCTTTCTCTTGCTATCACACATCCTTCCTCATGCTTTAAGATATATTTTTTTAATACTCACACTCATGACTTACATCGTGGGGCTCCGCTGATTTTGATAATTAAATAGACTTTTCTGTTATATTCTGGGCAGTAAAATAATTCAGCTGGTTTAGACATAGCCTATTTTGATCACAAAGACATTGTTGTTCAGCTGCAGGCAGTTGTTCTGGGTCATTTGCCTTAATGTCCTAAAACATTTGCAAATGACGACAACAGAGATGCTCTGTCTGACAGGCAAAATGAAACAAAGGATTTCAGGTGTTCTTTTCAGAACTTTGACAGTTTCGTTTCAAGAAATGAACAAAATCAGCTGAGAAAAACTGTAAGATCTCTCCTGTGGAAAAAGACTGTTTTTGTTGTTTTACTATATTCTTACCCAGTGCTGAAAATTCATATTTACTCCACTACAAACTACTCAGAAAAAGAAAACTTCACATAATGACACTCACACTAAAGTTGAAATAATGAAACACTGTAGATTAAAAAGCAGCCAGTCTGCATTTTTGTAGCTATTTACACACCATCGACAGCAAGCTTAGTGTTAGCCTCAGTGAATGCAGCATTCCTCTAAGTAATCCCCCCCTCCCCATCGCCCTTCAGCTGATACCAGTGGACAACATTAGCCAAACAGCTAAACAATGAGCTAGTATACCCCAGCCCAATCTGTCCACTACACACGGAGAAACCAAACCAATATTAATCATAACTCTAACTCCTTATAAAACAACAAACTAATCCCATGACTCTTCTTTTTTTAGCAGCTGTAATGTAATCACCAAATTCAAATGACTAAAAGTAAAAGCCCCAAACCATTCTCGCCACATTTTGAAACCTAATGTTCTGTAATTTCCTGTTATGTATACAGCTCCTTAATTCTAAATAAGATTAAAAGTTTAGGACATTTAATCTATTCAGTCGCTTGCTCTCAGTCCTTGAGTAAGAAAACTTGAACTGGATTCAATTATGGCTGCACTGCGGCAGGGGGCTGACCCAGGGGATGGCCATGTGGAGACCAGTGTGAGGGCCTGAGAACAAGAACTGGAATGTCAATGTACCAGTTCACGAGCAAACTGTATACTGCATTACTGCATCTGGAACAAACCCCAGAGGCATTTTAAATAAGCATATAGGTTTAATGCAGCTATCTCTTGTTTTTCTATTTAGAACATATACCTTGTGTCTCAAGGGAACTAGCCACTGAAGAATGCAATTGTACTGAAGGTTCCTATTGGTCTCAGAAAAGTTCCCACAAACTCCCATTGGCCATGGCTTATTGTGCATATGTGTTTGTGTGTGTGTGTGTGCGAGATTAATCATGCTGGTGTAAAGAAACCCAGACATTTCCAAGTTCAAAATGGTCTCATATAGGCCCACCCTTCAGTCCTCCATTCCCTATCCAAGCCCTCCTTTCCCATTGTCTCCTCCAGTAAAAACACCCCATGTTATCTCCTGGATAGCTGATAGTGCTAGTCTTGTAAATGCAACACTGTTTGTTCAGCTATTATGGACTAAATGCACCAAAAAAAAAGCGTCTGTACTTTGCAGCCACAATCGGAGTGAAACTTATTACACAAGTCTAAAAACAGACCTGTTCTTCAAGACATCCATCTGGGCCGGTCGGGGCGAGGCTGCTCCGTGTGCTCAAACTAGACCTTCCTAATCGCTAACATCAAAGTTTCATTAGAGTTGCATAATTTATGTACTGATAAGCAGTCAGCGTGGTATATCATGATGTCCAAATAAGCTCACAACATCACTAGTTCTGAATTTTTTTCTATTTCAAACAAACACATTGCAGGAGGATGTCAGATTCAGGGCACAAAGTAAAAGGTAACTTAGGTTTATCTGATCTGGAGTGGAAACTAAAAAGCATCTGATCATCTGATGTAATGTGTCTGGACTTAGAATTGGCGCCTGACTGAAGTGACATGCCATCCTGCGGACCTAGGTCATGCCCTAAAGCCGGGGAGGGATGATACATTAAGGACATGCATAATACGGCGTTCAGGAAGGAGAGGCTTGATCTCAGACCACACACTTAAATTTGCAGCTGTTTTTTATGTTTGTTTTTTTGTTTTGTTTTTTATAGCAGATGGTGTATCCCCAGATCAAAGACATGCTATTGCAGCTCATTCAGACCTGAAGTTAAAGTTAACATTAATATGCTATCAGTAAGGCTGTCGTTATCTAAGAAGTGTAATCTAATCATTCAGTTTAAAATGGATGGATGTAAGGCTTTGAATCGCTCTTGTAAAAGCAAACCTGGTATAATGATGGACAGTTAGATTTGTCAGTTGAAGGGCAGCTGGTGACCAGCTTGTCAACCTAATCACTCATCTGCCTCCTTACTGGGATGGCCAAGAAAAAGTGCAACACAAATCAATCTCTGCTCATTAATCTGGCTTTTATGGACAATGAAATGCTTTCTTGTTTCCTGGAGTTATGATGCTGTGTTTTTTTTGTTTGAGTCAAAACATGGTCAGATGCAATACTGCCATCTGCGCTCTACCTGTTTTAGGAACCACAGATGGAGGTCGAGTTTACACAGCACACACAGCAAAGCCATTCATTCAACACAGCGACATGCAGCACTGGAAATTTCCTTTGTACTGTGATCACATCGAGTGTTAAAAAAAGCTCAGGGGGGAAACTTGATTCACTGTGGTTCTGGAAATTGTCAATGATATGCTGAAGAGTATACACCTGTTGTGAATTAACACATAGCTTTTACCCACTGTGTTTTCATATAGTAGTGTTACATTCATGTACTATTTTTATAATTTTGGAGCTGGTTAAAGGTACTGTATCACAGAGTATGGTGTGTATGATTGTGGCCAGAAGTTTACATCCACTCATCATGGGCATGGATGTTATGGTAATTTGGGGCTTTTAACAATTGATTTGAATTGTCCTTTTATCAGGGTGGAATGATTGTACAGCATACATCTTTAATGACTTTAAAAGCCTTGAGTGCACAAGTTTGTATTTATTTTGGATTTTCTTTAATCACAGGGTCTTTAAACACAGGGTCAAAAGAATACACACAGACTCAAATGTATACATGCACTTAAATCTTTTAATAATTTGTGCTGATGGTTCTACAGTTTCTTTTAACGTGACAAGGCCAAGGCCTATCAAGCTCTTGTTAGTGATCATGACTGACTACAACTGGTAGTTTCTCTTTGCCAGTATAAAAAGGAATTTTTTGATAGCACTCACTGGACTTACCAATACTCAGACCAATGGGAAAGTCCAAGGAACTCAGTCAAGATGTAAGAACACAAGCTGGAAAGGTCTCTTGAAGCCATTTCTAAACAATTAAAGATTCCAAGATCATGGGTTTAAAAAATTGAAGTTATTTGGATGTGCCACCACTTTGCCAAGGTCAAGGTGTGGCACATCCAGTGTGCCAAGGTAAAATCATTAAAAGCCCCAAATGATTATGACATTCATGCCCATTATGAGTTGATGTAAACATCTGACTTCTGAACTGTATTTATTGCCATTTTCTTTCAGATCACATATAGGACAGTTAATCTGCTCAGTTTTTGTGCATTACAATATGTAATAAAAGGTGAAGGGACAGTGAGATCAAATTTGTCCCAAACCTGTTGAGGAATTTGAAAAATGCAGGTGTCATCAAGCAATAAACTGATAGACTTTACTGACTCATGGCATCTCAGGCTGAAATACAAGCACTCAGCCCAACCTGCAGCACAGATAGAAATCACATTGTTGCACAACTAATATAAACACAGTCAATTTTTACCAGGGATGTTAAAAAAACCCAACCTGGAACCTTCTGGCACTGTTGTACAAGGTGACAATCACCCTACCTTTCAAGTGGCACATAAGTCTTTGGCCTAAGCCTGGACCTGTCCTCCTGGCATCAGGGATCCATCACAGTGGGGGAGGACAGGGGAATGCTGGAGTCAACCAACCAAGCAGCAACCCAGGAAACTCCAACTCAAGAAGGAAGCATGATTTTACTGTCAGATAAATGAGGAATTCAATTAGAAGACATCTGTGAGGCATCAGAGAGAGAGGGACTGAAGAAGAAAGACATGAAATATTGCACATTTGCTTTGTCAACTCTACCTGTATATATAGCATAAACCTGTCAACACACACCAACTACTCTGACTATAATATAGCTATAAACTATCAGTTAAACTGCTGACTCAACATTGTGACAGACCAAAATAGACCAACACTAATCCAATCAAATCCAGTCCAGACACTGTGCTGCATCAAAGACAAACTCTCTTGGTTTCCCATGGCTCGGTGTAGGTAATGGCATTAACACTTTCCATTCAACAGGAAAAGTGGGTGTTCAAAAAATGAGAAATCACTCAAGCATATTTAATTGACTTTTTATTTGTGGCGTTAACTCCAGTTGAACTCATCTCTTCCAGTGCACGCCTACAAAAACATTAGAGCACACAGACTTCATCATTCCTTCTATTAAGGCTAAGTGGGTCATGACAATAGACAGGATAATCAGATAACTTTATTCGATTTTAACCACTACATACTCTTGGCAGTATAGCACTTCTCTCTCTTGGTGGGAAGGACCTCTGTTTAAAATCACACACAATCTCAAGATTAGTCAGTGAGCTTAACCTCCTGTGTGTCCACATTTCTGGTTCCTCACTTGGAAAACTGGCCATCATTTCAACATAGCATGGAAAAATGGTCTATGAACAAATATTTGTTTTCACTTTAGTGGCTTGCATCCTTCATTTTGCAGCCCCCACAGACATGTCTGACTTGGCACACTGTTGGGGTGGTGGAGGTGCGTGTGTTGTGTGTGTATGCGTGTATGTGTGTGTGTGTGTGTGTGGGGGGGTAATCATTACAAAATGGTTTATGCAGTTGAGTTTTTGAACATTAGACACGTACACACACATAGAATTTGAGGCACAGACACAGAGTGCATGAAGTAATGGACAAAACTTCTGTGCATGGATGCGGATGGAATCATGGTCCACCGCTCAGCTTAATATTTGACCAGAAAGTGCATGCTCAAGACTTAGAGTCAGGAAAAGAGAGAGAGAGTGCAACAGTAAAACTGGAGATGTTACTTTGTTCTTATCGGTAGTGTAACACATTACTGTAATCATATTACATAACACAGTAATGTAACACATTACTTTAGTTAATTCAGCAGTCACATCACAGTTACAATTTTGTTATTACTTGCTTTACAAATTATTTGCACAGTGGGCAGAGCAAAAGATGTTCTTGAAGTGTGGAGTCTTTCTGCGCACTTGAGCAACAGTCAGCTGATTTCAGCTTGTGCGCAGGGAGGAGGAAAATGATGGAGTAGTCTAAAGCTTTTGAGGAGCGGAGATATGGACATTACTTTTATATTTATTGCACAAAAGGACAAGAGTGCAATGGTGACAGTCCAAAGCAGTAACAATTGCATTACACTGCTAACACAACACTGGCTCTTTGCAAACATCTGCACAGACAGCATGCAAACACAAAGTTAGCAAAGAACTTAGCGTGTGTGTATGCTGACCCAAGCAGCAACAATCTGACATTCAACACGTGACAAAGACAGTGGTGAGCAGTCAGGCTTGTAGCATTGTAGCCTCCATTTCTACCTGTACATGTTTCTGTGGCAATCTCTTTGAGCTGCTTTTCAGCATTTCTTTGTGTTCCTGTTCAAAATTTTTTTAAAAAAAGAAAAAAGATGGCATGTATGTCCTCATTAGGACAGGAATTTGTTTTAGTGTGTGTGTGAGACTGTAGCCTCAGGTTTATAGTTTTAACTGGTAATTATGTGACAATGCATTTTAGGGCCATATTACAGAGTAATACAAGAGTAATGTAACAAATTGCTTTCTCTGGTGTGTGATTAAAAAAAGTATTACTTGTTTAAAAAAGTAACAAGCAACGTGTAATACATTACTGCTTATTATAAATGCCTTATCTGTTTATTATCACTGAATTATATTATCAGAAAGCAAGGGAAGACCTTGAACTTCAGAGGAAGGTAGAGGTTTAAACACTTTTCAGGCACCTCATTTTTATTTTATATATATATAAACAAGGAATAAAGAAACTCAGGGCTCCCTTTAACTTGTGGAGTTTGGCTATTGTGTCAAAGCCGGTATTTATCTAACAATAACAACATATTATTAGCTGTTTGATGGTATAATCAAGTCTGAGGCTCACATTATCTGCACTTGTTCGTGCCATTGTGCTACTTTTGCTGCTCTCCTGTGCACTCTGTTTCACCAAGTACATGTGTCCCCTCTGCTCCACTTTGTAAATGTCAGTGAAACAGTGAAGCACACAAGTCCAGCAACAAAGAAGAGAAACATATAAAGTGAAGATAACATTGCTCTAGCTGAAGACAACGCCTGCTGATCCACATAAACATGTGTGATGAGAATTGGCAATTAGCCACTGTCCAATGTGTGCCAATCACTGGATTCCACGATTTTTTTCCCCTCCCCTGACCCCATCTATCTTCTGTGACCCCTTCATTTACGAATTGGGCAGTGGGTTTTCCCTTCTTGCATCTCCTGCATCGTCTGGCAAAAGACATTGTGAAGGTTGCAACAGAAAAGCTGGTCAGGTTACAGAGTGGTGAGATGGGAAGTAATTGCATTCATACTAACAAAGGCAAAGCCCTAGTTAAACTGTATGTCATGGAAATAAACTTCAAAATGTGATTTTGCTGAACAGATTCATTTTCAGAGTTTTAATTGATACCAGGAGACTGACTTTAAACAAAGGTTTATAAGGAGACAGTCCAGATGTAATCTAACAGCCTATTTTCTAAAAGCTTCCAGAGTGAAGGGGTAGGAGGCACAACAATGAAGGCACTGAAGACACACTGTATTCTGCATCACAATGTGAACCCCAGAAATTCAAATATCAATGGCACTGTTTCAACAGACAGCATGAATATCCTCCTTTGGCAGCCTCACAGACTTGCTGCTTTAAAGTGAACTGGAGCAAATGATTTGGAGCAAAATTGTCAATACTTTCTAAATGAAATGACTATTTGTGTATGGAAACCATCATAAACCCGCTTGGTTCTTTGTTTCTGCATTTCAACACTAATTGTTTTATTTTTATGGTCCTAAACTGTCTCACCTATCATAAAGCCACTGCCCATGAAACAAGGATGAGAAACTTTATTTAACAAACTTTATTTGGGAAACTATTTTTATTTAAAATGACTGCAATGAAACATTAACTAGTAGCTGTGGAGTAAGATATTTACCTCAGGAGTTGGTGGAGACTGAAGAAAGGGGTGCAATGAGAATGAATCTGTGATTTAAATTCATTAGGTAGAAAGAAAATATACCCCAATGAAAGCTTAATGTTGGTATCTGCTGATTTTGAGGGATCATATTTCTCTCTGCCCCACCCAGTCTCATCAATTAATATCTGATCTGTTTCTAATGAGCCGCATAGAAACACTGTGGGCAGGGCGGTAGTGCTGCCCACCTGATCACATTCTCATTAGTCTGTGGCTGACAAGCTGTAATTACAGGAGCAATAAAAGTCTCAGTAACATGTAATTCCATTAGAAATCTGTCTTGCTGCTGTAAACTGTTATCAGCACTGTGTAATTTTGGTTTTCTTTCCCACTTCTCTACCCTTTGGCTGACCTTGTTGACACCTCTTGCAACCCAGCTCGACAAACTGGAAATAAGATAAGAAAATGAGCTGTACAAACATGTATAAATCTTTGCAAGAGATTTATAAGAGAAGGTGGACAATAATAAAGCCTGCCTGAACATTCAATTCCTGGTTTTACTGAGGTGTCTAATGCCAAGTGCTGGTCCCTGCAGTTTAGAAAGCAAAGCCTGAGCATTTTATGCCTGTTTGTCTGTAAAGGCAGCATTTGCTGCCTATTATTCTGGTTCGGCAACAAGGCAGTACCTCTAATGACTTCGGGATAACAAGGAATGTTTCTCAAACTATGTTGTTTTTTTCCCCACATAATGAGGATTAGTTTCCCCTGAGCAATGAGATGTCCTGTTTGCATTTTTGGGCTGGTACTAGGCTGGCCTTGCCGCAAAAGAAGGACCAAACACAGGGGCTGGCTGTTCTATTTAAAAGTCAGAGGAACAAGTTTTAGCTTGTCGAGAGCCTACATATACCATTAGCTATGTGAGTAATGTTCCAAAGTAAAAGGAAGCTGGCTGAAGAGATGCTATCGCCGGGTACGCAGCCATGTTTTCATGCCATTCATGTCCCTCAGCTGTCTCAATCTGAAGCCTAAAACCTCTTCTACCTATCTTCTACTTCATGCTTATCCCTCCCCCCACCCACACATTCTGACATTCACATCTATCATTTTTCTTGCTGACTGTCACTGTCTCCCCAGTGCAATTAGAGCGTAAACTAGCTGGTCAAGATTCTTGTAAATGTATGGGAAAACTGGGCATGTTGCATTAGAAAGCAACGTTGAGGTGTGTCTTTCAAGTCGTAATCTAACTGGCATTGAGGAGGTGAGCATGTCAAGGGATTTGCGTGCAGCACAGGAATTTCGGAACAAAGGAAGGCAGATGCCGCCTTCCCCTGCTGCTTGCTTGTCAGTTTATCTCTAAAGTCCCTTGGGATCACCAGGAGAGGAATCAGAGAATGAAGTTTAAGTAATATCACAGTCTGTGAGTTTGTTTTATGAAGCATAATTCAAAAAAATAGATTTATAATGCTGTAGCTCGTTGTTCTTCTCAATGAGGGATCACTCAGTCGTAGATTACACAACCCAGTTCCCCTTCCTCTACATTTCCTTTTCTCAGCTTTATCTTCAATCAGCATGTTAAGCCTTATTACAATATGCTTTACATGGCGCCAGGGGCTGAGCCCTCTGACAAAGTCTTAAAGGTGCAGTTATGCTTGGAACCAATGAATACTCACCTCACTTCTCATTATCTTTAACATTTAAATGATATGTGGTGCAAGTAAAACTAGATTCACTTGCTCCGGCAGAGTTCTTATGGCTATCTTTAAACTTCCAAAGACAGTCAAAAGGGCACGATGATCACTGAAATGTAAAATGCATCAACACAACAGCCTCCTAGGAAAATCCTAAGCATGATTCTTCTTCTTGTATCAGCAAGCACATCAGTGGGATAAAAAGAATGTTGTATTACTTAAGTGCTTTTATTTCACTTACAGGAATTTATTTTGGGACACTTGTTGGAAGCTGAGACATTCTGCAAACACAAAAGTGACAAATAATCAGTTTTAGATGTCATAATCAGCTTTATATGGAGAAATGTTGCCTATTTACCTACCCCACAAGCACACTGTTGTGTGTTAAGTGTGCTTGTGCTGTCTGTAGTTGTTTTTTTCTAACAACTTTATATTCAGTAGGATCTACTATGCTCATCAGCTCAGTTGACAGTTTTCTGCTGGGAAGGTAAATATGAACTGTTGTGTTTGGAAGCTATACTGATGAACACAAAGAAATAAATTTAAAGACATAAAGGCCTGGATGACCTCTAATTTCCTGCTTCTAAATTCAGATAAAACTGAAGTTCTTGTACTCGGCCCCACAAATCTTAGAAGCATGGTGTCAAACCAGATACTTACTCTGGATGGCATTACTTTGGCCTCCAGTAACACTGTGAGAAATTCCTGTGGAGTCATTTTTGACCAGGATATATCCTTCAATGCACATATTAAACAAATATGTAGGACCGCTTTTTTACATTTGTGCAATATTTATAAAATTAGAAACATCCTTTCTCAGACTGATGCTGAAAAGTTAATCCGTGCATTTATTACTTCTAGGCTGAACTACTGTAATTCATTATTATCAGGCTGTCCTAAAAGCTCCCTGAAAAGCCTTCAGCTGATCCAAAATGCTGCAGCTAGAGTACTGACAGGGACTAGAAAGAGAGAGCATATTTCTCCCATATTGGCTTCTCTTCATTGGCTCCCTTTTAAATCTAGAGTAGAATTTAAATCCTTCTCCTAACATACAAGGTCTTGAATAATCAGGCCCCATCTTATCTCAAAGAACTTATAGTCCCATATCACCCCAATAGAGCACTTCGTTCTCAGACTGCTGGCTTACTTGTGGTTCCTAGGATACTTAAAAGTAGAATGGGAGGCAGAGCCTTCAGCTTTCAGGCCCCTCTTCTGTGGAACCATCTCCCAGCTTGGATTCGGGAGACAGACACCCTCTCTATTTTCAAGATTAGGCTTAAAACTTTCATTTTTGATCAAGCTTATAGTTGGGGCTGGATCAGATGACCCTGAACCACCCCTCAGTTATGCTGCTATAGGCCTAGGCTGCTGAGGGGGGGGGGTCCCATTATGCACTGTTTCTTTTCATTCACCTTTATTTACTTGTTTATACTTCACTCTGTATTTAATCATTATTATTAATCTCTGCCTCTCTTCCACAGCATGTCTTTTGTCCTGTCTCTCTCCCCTTAACCCCAACCGGTCGCAGCAGATGACTGCCCCTCCCTGAGCCTGGTTCTGCTGGAGGTTTCTTCCTGTTAAAAGGGAGTTTTTCCTTCCCACCGTCGCCAAGTGCTTGCTCATAGGGGGTCGTTTTGACTGTTGGGTTTTCTCTGTGTTATTGTAGGGTCTTTACCCACAATACAAAGTGCCTTGAGGTGACTGTTTGTTGTGATTTGACGCTATATAAATAAAATTGAATTGAATTGAATTGAAGAGTCTGAGACAAAACACTAATAATGCCAGCTCGAAAAAATAAATAATACATTAAAAGACGTTTCACTGTTCTCTCTGGGTATAAGATCGCCCATTTGCTGTTTATGAAATAAGTGATATTTAAAAATAGGACAGTGGGCATTAAGTGCTGTGGCCATTGTTTGAGTCATGAGTTACACCATTAATGTAGAAACCAGGGACCCAAAGGCAAAGGATAAGCCTCATCTAGGACAATGTAAACCTATTTTTAAACAGGTAAACCATGTGTGTGTGTGTGTCTGTGTTACAGAGGGACTATGTGGTGTATAAAAGTATTAAAGGCACTTAAAACCTCTCTTTTGAAGAAATTAAAAATGTAACAGTAAACGAAAAAGCGCAGTATCCCACTTTCAGCTGCCTCTGACTACTGCACAGAATACTCTTGGACCGTGCTGTGCAAACATGTCAGTGGGTTCTCAGAGTTGCCGATAAACATCATACTTTTGCAGTATTCTTGTGTTGCTTGATGGGGTGGTGATAGGCATAGGGTAAGGGCAGTTAGAGTTTAAAAAAAAAAAGCCTTAAAAGGAAATGGTAGAGCTCTGTAATTATAAAGAAGCCAGCAGAGAAACAAAACTAGCTCTAGGTGCTAAGCGAATGCCTAAAAAAAAAATCCTGAATCTAAATGTTATAATGTTCTCCATTTGTCATGAGTCCAATGATACAATTTACTAAATTTTCCACTCTTCTATTGTCTGTGTGTACTGCATAACTACAGGACATCCACACTTTAGGTGGCCTTGTATCATGACCAGAACAGAAATTTTATTGCTGATAAAGTTGGAGCCCAACAGTCCTGAAAAATTAGCCGTTACATGATATGAGATAAGAGCCCTGAGAGCAGGGACTTAGAGTCTCACACAAAAAATATGCTTGGCAGCTCGGGCACAGTGGCACTCTGGGGTACTTGGAGAGCCCATACTTTGTCACGGCCAATGACCTACGCTCGGTGATACTGATCAGCACCAAAATTTAATGGGTTCACAATGTTCAACCACTCCAGGAAGTTTCATGAAAACTGGCTTTTCTTTTATACATAATCCTGCTGACATAATCCTAATTCTCAAGTTGTAATCTGAATAATAATGATAAATAGATTTCTTGCTGTGGTGGTGGAATAAAAATGAACTGAAGCTGAGAAATCAGTGATCCAAAATTTTTTGATATAAGCTTTATGCTCTTAAAATATATGTAGCACTTTGCATGTGTGACATCTCTATCCAAAGATTTATATATCCAAGTTTGAGAGAAATATGTAATGAAAACCCATTTAAGTGATGCAGCACATACAACCATTAGCTGAATATGAATTAAAATAAAACAAAGCATTAAAAAAAAAGTGCAGAAAAGTCAGCTTTGGTTTTATCCCTGCTGTTGATGTGTGAACACTTAGGAACACACTCCCATCTCCACACTCCACCTGAAGTATGCCGGTCAGGATCATGGCAGAAAAAGGTGGGCCTGTCAAAAGAGGGTCGTATTGTGGTAGAAAAGAAATTGCAAAATTAAAAAATAAATAAATAAAAATCAAAACTGATGTTCTAAAATGCCCCCATTTTTGTACTTTCAGTAGTTAATTGCCCCTCCCCCAAATTCTGAATGCTATATAAGCAAATTATTTACATGTTTACACATTTCATTTAGGAGAAAAATAAGTTTTGTTGGTGGATTAATACATCACTATTAGAATTTTTGTTGGTGCCGAAATCTTGTTTACTTGTGCTGGAAGAGCTTTCAGGAGACTCGGATGTCTTGTGCAGAAACATTTACTGCAGTAAGCGCTGCCGAGGAGAACAGAGCGCAGCGGCAGGTTGACGCATGCAAATCCTGCATCCATTCTGATAACAGTGTCCTGCACATTCCGCTCCATATGTTACTCTGAGTACAAGACATTACGTATTTAAACACATCTTAAAAGAAGAAAAGGCATGTTAACTATGTGAGGTCCTTCTCTTGAAAGAGCAAAGATGAACTATTTAGGGCCGTCATGTCTCTCAGAAAGATGCTGAGTCTTTACATTCTTAGATGCATGCTATAATACGAAGAGGGTAAATGACCTCCAAGTGGCCACACCTGGAAACACTTCTGTGCACTGTACATGTTTACTAGGCATTACTTGTGCAGAGAATAAATTATAAAAGCTCAAAAGTTAAACAACTCTTAACCAAAAGTTAAAGGACGAAGCCTTCCCCTAACCCTCCCATAATCATTTTCTCACAGTCTCTTACAAAACATGACTGAGTCAGTCAACAGATTTTTTTATTTTTATTTTTTTGCTACTTCAGTCTATTGTTCTGCATGATAGCTCAGTTGGCTCTATCTAGGCAAGACAATGCAGCTTTACCAAACATTTCAAAAATGTTTTACGTAGAGGAAACACAAGCTGAGAATATTTGGAAGCTTGTTCCGTCTGTGTGCAGCATTGTAGCTGAATTTAACTTCACCCTGTTTGGACTGGATCCCAGTCCACTTATTCCCAAAGATCATATATATATATATATATATATATATATATATATATATATATATATATATATTGGCCAGAAATGGTTGAGCTGTGCTTTGAAATTGATTATCTAACAAGGAGCCGGTGAAGAAACTGAAAGACGGGACCGATGGAGCATTCAGAAAAAAATGTTTTTCTTTGTTTAAACAGGCGAGACGAATCGTTTTAAAGGAACTTTTTATTATGATGTGAATCATAACGAGGAAAAAGAAGGCACTTTTGTTTTCCCAGTAGCCATTGCGGAAATGATTTAAACCAGATTAACTGGGGAAACTCTTCCTGGCAATATGTAATAACAATAAAGAGAGCTGTCAAAGGAGGGTAAAAAAGGCGAGGAGGTAGACTGATTGAAACCAAAGGTGAAAAAAGGCTGAACCTCAGCTGTCGCTCAGTGGACTTGAGAGGTTTCCAAAGTGGCATTTAGTTGGTAGTATGTCCACTAGATAATTGTGTTGTAGACCTGTAGCTATAAAGACACCACATTACATGGGCTAATAAAGCTGAGTAATAACTTCCTTCTTGCTGCCTTGTCATCATTTAATTGAAAACTTTATTGCATCAAACCATTTCCTTGATTTAACCTCTAACACAGTAAGTCTATGGACTCATAGTCACTTGATGAAAGAGCTTATTAAAGTAAGTAAGTAAGTAAGTATTATCCATGTAGCTGTGATGAATCTTATTTCACATACAGTATGATAAAGGCCTACAGTGAGAGCGTATGGGGCATCAGATCCTTTTTCACCCACCCTACAATAATCACTGGCTTGCAATTTACAAAAAACTATTGTTTCACAACAGAGACTAAATTTGGCAAATTACAGCTTAATTTAATACCACATGTCACAACATCAGCTATTAAAATCTACTGAGTGAAGCCCAATAAAGGTCCCTTGTGCCAAGAGTACATAGTTTTTTTAAAAATATGTTATTGATTAATTGTTATGTTTGGGTTAACTGTTCGAGAAGTCTGTCTTGCATCGCTACAGTGTTGGGCAAACAGCTGGCAGAAAATGTAAGTCAGTGTTAGTCATGTTCTGAGTTTTTCCACTTGGGCTTAAAAAAAGCCTTTGGCACAACTCTTATGTCATTATCAGTCTAGTAGCTGTATTTTGCAAAACAATCAATATGACACAATTTTGTATGACTGCCAAAACCACTTCTGTTGGCTTGTTTTCCTAATTGCTATCTTGATATTAAATATATATTTTTCTTATGTCAACATAACTGATCACATTGTTGCTGTGCATGAAAACAAGGCTGGTAGTGTACGTCAGACTGAACTTGGCACATTGGCACTGGCATCAGGGCGAGTTGGCAGCAGCAGGCGTACACTGCTCAGCTGAACTTGTCAAAATCTTTGCACAGTGTTGGTTATTATACCCCAGCACACTGCCACCTGTAATCTGTTAAAAATGTGATGTGAGGGCTTGCAGGCTACATATTTTTGGTTTACTCCAATTTAATTACCCATTAAATGAACACATCTAGGACTTTATTTACAAAACACACTATGACTGGCAGGAGTGTGACTTGCTGAGCTTAGTGTTTTGATCCTAAGGCTGAAAGGAGACTTTCTAAAATGTAGTCTTTATAAACTTTGAGGAACTGGAGCTGAAATATGCTTACCAGCAACTCTCATTTACTTGGACACTGAAAAGACACCCTTTGTGTTGTGAAATATCCTGTCACCTCTCCTCTCTTAACTCTGCTTTTTGACTTTTTATTCATTGTGTCTATAGGCATAATGGAATTAGCTCACAGGTTAAAGGTTTTTCATCTTAACTTTAGGAGGCTTGTCTTTAAATCATTTGACTTATACAAGTTATGTTTTTTTAAACCCCAATTACCACGGTTATCCAAAAAACAAACAAACAAACAAACAAACAAACAAAAACCCCCCGACAACATAATAAAACATAATAAAATCTCTTCCTTATTAAATTATGTGTGAGGTGTACAAACCTTGTTTCTGATCAGCATTTGTGGTATATGCTTGATGAATTTGTTTGCACAGCTAGGCGATAATGATGAGGGACATTTTCAGATGTGGCCCGTTAAAATAAAGTATTCATTAAAAGAAGCACACATCTTCTGTCCAGTGGGGGCAAAACCTTAAACAATTTAGGATGGCCTGTCAATATGTGATAATAATTTAACTGTTTCCCAAAATCTTGCAGCCATTTACATCCAGAAACACACACACAGACACAGACAGCAAATAATCTAGAGCCGAGCAATTCTGAGTGTATTTTGCCTCGGATTGTTTGATTGTTCCTCCTTCAGTGACAGAAATTCATTCCAACAGTGCAAACCTCAGTTAAATGAGGATTAAATCTTGAAATGACAACAAAATCTGTTATGTCAGACTTGGTTCTGCATAATTTACATCAAAATGTATACATCTGTATTGTTACATGTTGCATGACCTACGTGTTTTCTGTAGTCATGGGTCAGCTAGCACCCAACCAAACCTTTTTTTTTTTTTATGTCAGATACACACATGAGTAGTTTTCTGACTGCATCCTCCATGACTGCGATGTTATCACACTGACAAGCTCTGTAGGCAGGCAGGAAGACACCGATCAGCTGACCCTTTGTTGTGGAGTAGGGGCCTACAGGTCAGACAGACTCACACAATGAAAGCAATACTTCTCAGTGATTACACGTTTTATCTCTGTGGAAACTGTAGTTTGTTAGGTTCGGTCTAATATATTATTTATATTATGATGAGTTATTGCATTAAAACAATGGATACATTTAGTTTAAAGACAAAAATGCTTGTGCAGTTTTGTCCTTGGTACACGTTCTCCACCCACATGCCTGACACTATCTTCTACCATCTTTCTGTCAAGGTTTTTAACATTCCCAGTCACCCAGCATGCATGCTGGGAGTAATGTTTACATACTCAATACATATAGCTTTCGTACAGATGTATGAAAGTGCATGTTTGTCGGATTAAAAAGAAAAAAATGGAGGACTGCAGTACACAGGGCTTTGGTCTGGAACAAGTATTAGGGTTATGTGCTGTGGGTTCAGACTAAGGTTACAGAAACTGAGATTATAAGATGAATAGAAGTCAGTGTAATGTCCCCACAATTTTACCAGAACAAGGAAGTATGTGTAGTATGGCAGCATGGGTGTGTTTGTTTCATCTGTTTTATCAGGTGACTCTCTATGTACAAACTGTAAAAGAGAATGATCTGATTACAGTGCAAATGATTTGTGGTCTCACCAAATGCACCACAGAAGGACTGCATACAGCGTTTTAGAAGAAGTGATGAGGGAGCCGTTTTTTTTAACTCTCAAAGTACAATAAATGACTTGGTCTGTAATAAGAACATTGAATGTGGGCGGTGTAGCGCAATTCAACATACAATGACTCGCCTTGATCTACTGTGGCTAGGGCACTTTTCTCGCACGTGTGCATGACAAGTTGGTGGAAACATTTACTTTATTTTTATTTATTTACTGAAGTACCACTCCAGAGGATGCAGGCCTGTGAAAAGGGGTTTTGTGAGCCCAAATAAGGACTATTTATATCTCCATTACCAAAAAAAAAGCAGATTGACGGAATACTTGCATCTTAAGCATTACACACTAGGCTTCATGCAGCCAGAGAAAATGGGTGGTACGCCTTGTTTATAAGTAAAGCCCAAAGTGCTCACTCAGGCTGGGCAGGGCTTTGACATTAGTTTGGAAAATGAGGGTATATCTTTCTCTCTTTCACTGTGGCTGTACAAATTGTCCACTGGAGCAGGTAAAAACATCAGTGGAGTTAATGTCTGCAGTGTCTTAATTTTCATTAACGTTTAGAAAATTAGAGCCAGACAAGGAGACACAAAAGCCTTGGCTTGAGTGTGCCATAAATAGAACCAAATCTTGATTTTTGAAGGGTGCAGCAACAAGAAATATCTTGTCTCTGAAGACGGAGTGATGATTTAGAGGATAAGGACAGCCGACCAACAAGTCAATTCCTAGAACTGGTCATATCTTATAATCTTGAACACATTCATAAACTGTAATCTGTTGGAACCTGTCTCATTTTTGCAAACAGGTCCCATCATTGAAAAAGTGATAAACTGCAAAAAAAAGTTCTGTCCTCAAATCTCACAGCTCGTACACTGTGATTGTGCCAATGTGGGGCTATGTTTTTTTTTTTTTACTACTTAAAGGCTTGATTCAATGTCACTAATATTTTCCTATCTTAAAAAAGTAACTGGGGACAGTTCTCCAAGATGATTGGAAAGCTTGCCTACCAAGTAGCTGGAAAAGTTGAATTATTTTTGAAAGGATCATCACTGAAAATCTATCCTGCAAAAATAAAAGCATATTAAATGAAAAAGCTATATAATTACAAATAAGTCACATTCATTTGCAGGTTGATGTAATAAACTTTGTGTGCCTTCTTTATTCCTCCCACTTATATGTGCAGCTCTATTCCTGTGCCCCTATTTGACTTTTTTACGGTCAATTACCTGCCTGTTGTTTTGGCTTACATTCTTCTTTTGTACTGACAAGACTGGCATCATACCAGACATCAAATTTCCAAAGTGGATAATCTTTATCTGGCATATTTACCTAAAAGAGGATTTCACCTACCAGAGGATCTCACCTGGACCTCCATCACTAATCCAGTGAGATCACAGGCATTAATGCGATTTTATGGTGATTAATGTCAATGTAACTGAACGAGTAGATGCTACATAGA